>APFE030977352.1:42090-54151 GCA_000404065.3 Pinus taeda | reverse complement strand
CATTGTTGTGTGCCATTTCTATTATCCAACCAGATTGGATAAATGAAGCAAGGGATGAATGGAAGAATGATGAAGAAGTGTGGGCACTCATTCAAAAGTTATGACAAGATCCTAGTACATCTGATACATTTAGCTGGAAAACTGATTCGTTATGGTACAAAGCTTTCTTATACCTATGTAAGATTTCCCAACTCAAATAAAAGATTCTTATGGAATTGCACACTTCTCCTTTAGGAGGGCACTAATGATTTTTAAAAGATTACCACAGGGTTAAGAAGGAATTTTTTTTGGGATGGCCTTAAATCAGATATTCAAAAGTCTATGGTGGAATGTTTGGTTTGCCCACAAAATAAAGTTGAAACAGTTAAGACCGTAGGTCTATTACAACCTTTATCCATTCAAAGCCAACATTGGTAGGAGGTTTCAATGGATTTTATCATAGTTTTACCCAAGTCTGAAGGAAAGAGTGTCATCATGGTGGTAGTTGATAAACTTACCAAGTATGCATATTTTGTGAATTATTGCATCCATTGAAAGCCAGTACAGTTTCTACTGCATTTATGGAAACAATTTAGAAGCTACATGGAAACCCAAATATTATTGTAAGCGATAGAGATCCCATTTTCACTGGAAATTTTTGGACAAAATTATTCTCTTGTCTCGGTACTCAGTTAGCTCATAGTTCATCTTATAATCCTCAATATGATGGGTGAAATGAGATAATAAAAAAATGTTTGGAAGGATATCTTCACTTCTTTGTATCTGATAAATAGACAATATGGGTCAAATGGTTGCCTTTGGTTGAATGGCGGTATAACACTTCCTTCCATATTGTAGAAAAATGACCCCATTTATGGCACTTTATGGATATCATCCACCATCCATCACATCATATTTAAGAGAAAATTCCAAGGTTCAAGTAGTGGAACATCACATCGAGCATCAACAACAAGTTCTCCAACTCTTAAAGGATAACCTCACGTTGACACATAATAGAATGAAACACCAGGTAGATCAACATCGCAGTGAAAGAAGTTTCGATGTAGGTGACTGGGTATTCCTACGGCTACAACCATATAAAAAAATGTCCCTCAAGCAAGCTAAGAAGGATAATAAATTATCACCAAAGTATTATGGTCCGTATGAGGTGTTGCAAAATATTGGTACTATGGCATACAAATTCAAGCTTCCTGCAGCTTCCCGAGTGCACCCATTTTTCCATGTTTCATGCTTAAAGAAGGTTATAGGTGACAAGCCCCCAGTTCAAACAATATTGCAAGAACTTGATGAGGAAGTAAAAATCATATTGGAACCAGAGGCAGTCACAAGAAAAAGAACTTGATAGCTATAAAATTGATCAATTTTGGAGTATCTCATCAAGTGGAAGAACTTATCCACTGAATATTTCAAATGGGAGGACGAGAATTTTATATAGAAGCATCCAGAACTACTCAAGCTTTGAGGACGACTCTTTTCAGAAGGAGAGGGGCATGTTAGGTCCCTATAATACTAGTGATTCCCCCATTACTATTGTCATTATATCCCTTATTGTTATTATTGTTCCCCTATTATCCCCATATTGTTATTAGTGTGCCCCATAGAAACCGACTATTGTTATTGTTGTGCCCTTATGTTATTACTGTTATGTCAGCTTGATTATATTGTCACCGCTTAGACTCCTATATATAGAAGGGAGGTTTAGTAATTTGTATCATCCAAGAATTGTTCATTTTTGTAATGTAAAGGAGGTTGCCCCCTTGAAGAGGCTGAATTCTAAGGCATTGATATATCTTTTCTATCTTTTTGTGAGCCGGTTTCTTAACAATAAGGCACTATTATTATCATGATCTAAGTTCCTTATGGTTTTCAAGAGTTTACTGTGATGCTTATACATGGTTAAACGAATATCCACTTTCGTAACCATCATAGTTTATTGCATACTATCTTAATATGAATAAAGGAAAATACACCACTTTAATGATATAAGGATACTAATTTACCATTAGTAACTGAATATTGATAATAAATACTGACAACTGTCTTAGAAGCCAAAACATACTCAAATTTGAATAACATATTGCTAGCCTTAATCCGATACTATGAGCATGAACAATTACTATCAAATAGTTTACAAAAGTTAACAATACTCTTCAATCAAAAACTAAATGATGCATATTCCAGTAACTTATTGCAATATAACTTTAGGGAAAATTCTAATAATATGTTGATTTATCACATACAATCTCTTAGTGTTGCAACTACAAAAAATGATGCCATTAATGGTTTTAACAAATAACTTCAGGGAAAAGTCTAATAATATGTTGACTTATCACATACAATCTCTTAGTGTTGTGACTACCAAAAATGATGCCATTAATGGTTTTAACAAAATGTATGGTATCGTGCCTTGATAATTCATAGGAGGATAGTGCAATTTACTATATAGACAATGTCACCATATTACATAAATTAAATCAACATTCAAGGTAATTCCACAATAAGATATAATTAGCCATTAGCCACTACAACCATGCTAGGCATCCTTTTATTCAACAAACCTACCACTTTACTCTTTGCTTATTCTTAACATTCAAGAGGGTTATTTATTGCTTTTCAAGCATTGTCGCATGTTATCAAAAAATTCAAGGATAACCCATGCCTTAACTCCTACATTGTTTCACTATCACATTATTTTCTTTATTCACAATCCATTAATCCATTCATTCTTTCCCAAAAAATGTAAGCAATGCATTGCAATTCCAAACATTTTATTTTCGTACATTGTTAAACACTATCATAAGAGTATGTATACAAAGGATGATAGTTAATCCACACTATCACTATTTATTGTGTGTGTTCGATATTTTTCATAATTTAATTATATTCAAATGTAATCTAATTTTTGAATTGTCTTTCATGAACATGAGGACTCAATGCCATCAATACTATTATGCATTTCATATTAAAAGTAGACTATTACACACATTGCAATGTAATTTTGTTATTACTTGAGCTTCATTTAATGTCATCATACCTCTATTCCTCATTCTTACAGAACCCATGAGGTTCTAGTATTGCAACCTCTGCTCTCATACCACTTGTAACATCCCTTAATATGCCTCATACAAAATACACAAGATTAATAATTTTTACTAGTTTCACTAGCATGTAAATTCCATGAATGACTTATAACAGACTCCTTAATTGATAACAAAATCATAAAATCATGATCATTAAGTGAAGTACCATAGAAAGGGAATGGTAAATTGTGTAAAGGAATAATCATCACTGCAACTTGTTACCACAATGTTGTCTATTATGTCTTTTCATCATTAACAATGTTTATTTAATGAGGGATTATGTTGAATGATTTATTTTCCAATTTCATGCAAGGTAATAATATTATCAAGATAACCAAATAGCAAATAACATTAATGAACACTGATATTACCCTAGAAACCATGAAGGTAAAAACCAACAAACATTAATTTTATTATTTTTTTTGTGCGGGAGTTCACCCCTCACTCATTGGTAACAAGCGAGTCCATCCCTTGTTCATTGTTAATATTTTACAAAATAAACATAATCTTTCATTCAAATATAATTAATTATAGGACATCACATTAAACATGTTCTAATGTTTCTCAAACACGTTACACTATAGTTCTGAGAGCATAATGTCTTCATGGAATGGTTGTTTATTGCAATGACCACCTTTCCCTTCTTGCATTACCATTGGAAAATAATCACAATATAGTAGTATATCTTTGTAAATCAAGTTACGCGTTGCAACTTGCACTTGACGATCTTTCACTTCTTTGCGAAATTCATGATTCTTCACTGCAAACACTATTATTAGAAAACACTATAATTTTAATCTTTGAAATATCAAATTGTGCAAACCAAAAATATTATAGTACAACTTTGCATGAAGACACTTTCTTGCACATGCATAAATAAAAGTAAAAGTCTTCTCCATAACTAATCTTTTACTTTCACATGCATCATCAAGTTCATAAGCATAACTTGTTGGGTTGGTTGTGTTATATTCTTTCCACAACTAACCTATGTAGTGAACCGGGGGATTAGAGGGGGGGTGGAAGCCCCCCCTGTCCAGGGGGTTTGAGGGGGGCAGGTAGGCCCCCTCTATGGGGTTCGGGGCAGCGCCCCGAGAAATTTTTTTTTGGACCCTATATTAGGTTGGGCGAACCTACCCTATGTTTTTGGTCCATGTTTTGGACGCGATGGTTTTTCGGTCCATGGTATTGGATGCTTCGGCATGTATAAATATGTATTGTAATATTGAAAGGAATATAATGAAAAATCAAGTTGGTATTCTCAGTTTTGAGATCCAGTGGGAAATCTCTGTGTATATGTGTTTTATGTGTTATGCTCTTGCATTTTTATTTTTCCTGTGATTTAGAATTCGTAAGCAGGTAATTTCTGTACGGGGTTAAAACCTACATAACTATTTCATCAAGTTCATAAGCATAACTATTTAACACAAGAAATACCTTAACTACTATCTACAAAACACTAATTTTAATGCATTTAATCCAAAGGTAAAACCATGTAAATATATTTGCACAACCACAATATTCTTTTCTAGTTATTCTTCTTGTTGCAAAATCATGGGTAACATTCTACTTTTTTCTTCTAATACAAAACCAAGATAACAACATATGCAATAATATAAAACACAGAAACATCCTTTTTGAATGCATAAAAAAATGATTATAATTATAAAATATCACCTGTTTATCCATATTCCAAATGCATTAATTAAACACATACAATTATACACACATGTCTATTCATCCATATTCCACATGTCTATTCATCCATATTCCACATGCATTAAATAAAAGTGTAATGATTATAAAAACATGTATATTCATCTATATTTCACATGTATTAATAAATGCATAAATATTATAAAATCATGTCGATTTATCATATACATGCATCTTGAATGTCTTAATACAAGGTTAAAAAACACATAATCCCAATACCTATACTAAAATTCAAAGATCTAATGTATACATCATTAGAAAAGAGGAAAGTAAAATAGCCAACCAAACATTGGTATCAACATGTTACATGTAAAAAAAAACAAAAGTCCCATGCAAGAAAAGGCATGGCTAGGATCGAAAACAACATTTCCATTTTATAATTAAGATTAACCCTAAGAAGGTAACAAAAACATGCTTGTAAACAAGGCCATTGCTAGATGGAAAAACATCAATTTTGGGCCAAGGTAGTTGATTTCATATTGCTATATGATAATTTCAATTATAACCATTTAGTATATAAAAAAAAAACTCCAAATAAAATAAAATAGATGTCTAAAATTCACAACCGATCCACACAAAAAACAAAGACTCGGTCTATAGAGAATGCTAGGGCTCTAAGAGCATAAATCCAATCCCAAGGAGGGATTACCAATATCATATGAAAAAACTAAACCCTACAAATATGAGTCAATGAGATCCAAAATGTGAAGAGCAACAAGACTAGTAGTAACAAAAATACTAAGGTCCATTTCCACAAAATTTTAGCATTCTAAAATGAAAAAAAATCACTATTTCCAAAAGGGCATTTTTGCAAGAAAAATACTTAAGCATGTACCCCAAAAATAGTTATTAAAACCACTAGGTTGAAATATCCATACCATAAGTCCATAAAAAAATGAGCCTCTAACGGAATTTGGACATGCTTTCCATTTGTTAATATGCGTTAACATCTCAAAACACTATCTTCATACATCGCCATGTGTTTTTCACCCATAGAAACCAACGATCCCATGAGAAAATGGATGCCATATTCGAATCTTATATAATTTTTATAATCTTTGGTTCTAATATATAGAGATATGAATGATAGCTAAAATATAACTATTCCTCTCCGCATTTAATAAGTATTTGATAGGAAAACAATACGATGAGCTCTGTGCATTTAATGAGAAAATGGTAATAAAATAAAACATCAAGCTTATCCAAAAGGAGATACCAATCCCTTTAAGACCTCTACAGAGAAAATGATAGATATAAATTCAGAGTTGTAAGAATCTATCCTAAGGAATATGAGGTTATTTCATAAAAAAATACCTAGAGAATAAATCCATCATCAAGGAAGAATGATATCAGTGACCTAAATGGTAGTTGTAAAAATTGTTCAAAACCAAGTGGGAGATTCTACGAGATTCTCAACTCCATAACTAAATCTTGGAACCAATCACTTCAGATTACATCCAAATATTAATCAAGAATATTTTTCATATTATTAAATATAGAACATTTGATTCTAGGGATAGGGATATTATATTCTCCCCCCTAAAGATAACATCGTCCTTGGTGTTTATCTGTTCTTCCTTCCATCATCATTATAATATTTCCCTGTATTTATCTCCCACTAGAAATTTTTCATTTCAATGAGATTGCCATTATCTCCCACAATATTATTTTTAGATGATCTTTAGATCATGACATATATCTCCAGTCATGATAATTTTGTAACCAAAAAAACAAAAGGGGATCCTTTCCCTTAAAAATGGAGGACATTCTTTTTTGTTTTCCAAGAAATATCAATAAGTAAATGATACATATTTATGAAGGAATGAAATGAAATACAGATATGAATGGAAACACAGAGGTACAATGAAAAAAAAACTTCAATTAATTAATAACAAAGTACTGAAAATTGTTACATGCAGAATTGAAATAAAATAGCTCAAGTGATGGTAGCCTATATCTGAGAAGCGATGTGGTGGCTACATGCCTATGAATTGTGTTACAATGAGGTTCAAGGAAACTTTTACTATAAAAAACAAATGAAAACCCTAAAAAACAAAATCCCTAACCCTAGGAGATGGAACACCAAGAGTTTATGGGCCTCATTGGGGTTACTTGGACAACCAACTTCCTAGGATCATAACATGGTCATATGATATTCGTTTAGTGTCTACGATACCTTGTTAGAAGGATCTCTATAAGTAATATAATATCTATGGTATACCCTTGGATACGGCCACAAACCTACTGTGGACCTCAAAAAAATTCCATTTAGGGGGTTAAAACATCTTCGGAAATTCATGATCTGGATTTAAAAAGGAACACAAAAAAATACAGAGATAACCATAAACACAAATATCCAGTGAAAATAATACTTCATTTCATTAATGTAAAATACTGAAATATGCTTACAAACAGAAATGGAAATAAACCAACTAGGGCGATGGTAGCTTATCTCTGATAAGGGATGTGGCAGCTACATGCCCCTCAATTGTGTTACAATGAGGCTCGAAGGCCTATTTATTGTTGAGAAACAATGGAAAACCCTTAACATCCCAAAACGTAACCCTAGAAGATGAAACACCAAATTGTGGGTCCCATTTGGGTAAATTGGTACATCAATTTCCTGGGTTCATAACTTTGGCATACGATCTCCATTTGACACATACACTAGCTTTTTAGAAAGATCTATCTGAGCACTACAACTTTGGGAAGAGAAACATTAACCCATGGACCCATGTTGTTCCCAGATTTCCCAAAAAATGTCATTTAGGGCCTCAAAACGGTTTCAGAAGTTCAAGACCCGAAAAACTACCAAAAATAGTAAATTGTGCTACAATTACGGAAACTGAAAAACTGAAAGAGACAGTTGTGGGGATCCAAGTGGGATAGGTGGGTGGCCACCAACATCCACCTGGATCATTCCTCCCCCCTTAGGAAGCAATGATCCCCATTGCGTTGAGTTCCTCCCTGAGATGAGGAAACTTCTGCTGAGCTGGGTCCCTGGTGAGCTGTTCTGCAACCTCCGATGTGTCCAGTAATGGTGGGAAGCATGGTCGAGGGCGGTCCACATTGAACACTCGGTGCAAGCGAAGGAATGGGGAAACGATGTGCTCCAAAGCATTGTTTCTCACAGCCTTGGTATGGGCTCTTGTAAGGCATTCTTTCTACAGATGAAACCAGACTTTGTCGCCCACTGGAAACTTGTGTGGTACTTGATGTTGATCATGTCGCTACTTGTACTTGGCATTTTCCATAATGGAGCGACGATATATCGACCCATTGGGTAGAGGTGCTTTAGGAGTTAGATCGAATGAATGCTTGACCTGAAAATGCAACGGTATCCCTGTGGGTGAGGAGAAGATGTTCCTATGTTCTTTCATGATCGTATCCATCTGCTGCTACTGCTGCATGGAGGAACCCTTCGCATGGGTCATGGATGTGGCGACGATATTCCCCTTATTTTGGGAGCGAACCAGACAGAAAATGAATTTCCTAGTCTGGGAGATGAGCTTGCTGCATTTCTTAGCAGTGATCAAAGAGGTGGCGGTAGGTGGGGCTACCTCCGGTATCCTGTATAATGAATTACCCAAAGAAATAATAACATCGCTAAGCCTTGACTCATACACAACATGTCGCCTCCATAAGTATCGTTGGCCTAATAGTACATCACAAACATCAAGAGGTGCAACATCACACAATACCTCATCTGTGAAGGGCTTGATGCTGTAAGGAAGGCGGCACTATTGGCGGACTTGGAGATCTCGTCTTTGGTGAAGCCACCCGATACTGTATGGTTGCGGGTGTGGTGTAGTCGGCAGGTCCAACCGTTTCACGATCTCTGCTGAAATGAGGTTCTTTTGGCTCCCACTGTCAACAATGAATTGCAGCGGTGACCCCTTCACCCAAATTTGTGAGTGGAAAAGTCGCTCCCCCTCCTCTGGATCTTCGGGCTCATTCACCTGGATCTTGGTGGTTGCAACAGTTATTAGAATAATGCTATTTTAGTGTTTAATGCTCATTCGGATAAAATCGTCTGTGATCTTATTAGCAGTTTCTTAGAAGAAACTTGTTGTTTCTATTTCTTAGTAGAAACTTGCTGTTTCTATTTCTGTAAATACATTTGTATTATTTATTGAGCTTCATTGCTCATTGTAAATCAATTCAATCCATTCATTGATTATGGTGTCGGAGCCAAGTTATTTTTTTCAAAATTGCTGGGTGTCACAATTTCTGTTGGAGTTTTGGCGTATGCCATTGTGATTATTTCAAGTTATGATTTGAGGCTTTGGATGTATATTTAGTAATATATACACATTATTTTGCGTTAGGATTTGGGGTGAACGCAGACGGTTTTGTGGCGCGGGACATTACATTCAAGAATACTGCGGGGTCGGATATGCATCAGGCTGTCGCCCTCACCGTCGATAGCAATCTCTCAGCATTTGAAAGGTGACACCAGGACACCCTATATGCACACGATCTTTGCCAGTTTTATCAGAATTGCAGGCAACGTCGACTTCATATTTGCAAACGTTGCGGCTATCTTCCACAAACTGCTCCATTCTCGTCCACCCTCGCCGGCGCCTTCTAACCTTTCTCGTGGAAGCAGATCTGATCGTAGACCCTTGCAATGCAGAGGACATTTTTGCTGTAGTGGAAAGCTTTGAGACTGGTTTGTGTGTTTGTTGTAGCATTGGATGGTTTTTCTGCATTTTTCAACTATCGAACTCGCAGTCTCGTCTTCTATTGTCTGATCGGTCTCTTTTTTCCCTTTCGCCCAATTCTAACCATGCTTGCATTCATTCTGATTCATTTAAGGGTTAATTTGTGTGGCATCCAAGGTGACTGGCACTGTTTGGGCAACCAAATACCATCTCCTCAAGTGCTTACCTGTGGCAGTGGAGAGTTTTTGAGCAATGCCCTAGTTTGTAGCATGCATTGTGGCCACATTGGAGATTGGAGGCTCTGTTAGAGGCAGCGGATCCTTTCGGATGGTCAACAAATCTCTATTGAGGTAGCAGTATATTTTTTGCAGTCTTGTCTGGGCAGCGAGGTCCATTACGACACCCTGGAAATCACAACAGCACTGTGATTTGACAATTTTTTTCTAGAGGGGCGTTCTAGTATACAAGTGTTTCCAGTGTGCTTGATTTTGTGCAGTGGCAAGGGCATTGAACATGGTAATCTGGGGCTTTTGAAGCATCTTTGTTATTTTTTTTCATTTTTGCTACTAGGGCCTGCACAGCTTTGTCAGAGTTGGGTCATAAGAGTCATTACACTAGTTAATCCGTGGACTGATCTATACCTCCTCGCTGTAATCAACATTGCGTGGAAGAATCAACACATTTGGCATTTTTCCCTGCGTAAGCTTCTTAAAACGATTTTTTGTGCATATTACACTGTCAGATTTTGTCTGGATTAGCCGGCATCTGCATTGAAATTCGTGTCAAACTTCTTTGTTGTTTTTTGTATCTTGGGAAACATGCAGATGGCCTCACTAACCAACTTGATGTTGGAAGGCAGTCAACGATTTAATGGCACCAATTATAACATCTGGAAACAGAGAATGTGGACCATTTTTGAATATAGGCATCTTGACCAACTTGTTTTGGGAAAAGAGTTCAGTCCTGGTACACCTGGTGCAGATCAAGATAAGTTTGATGATCGAAATCGAGACACTGTTATGCTTCTCAAACTCTGAGTGATTGACGATCAACTACCACAGATTCTTTCTGGCAAGACAGCTGCCGAAATCTGGCAATGTTTGAAGGAATTGCACGAGACATCCGACAAGAGCAGAGCTTTCTTTCTAAAGAAACACTTCATAGAAACACTCAACATTACCACCACTAATGTTGATTTGAAGTTTCCGGAGTTATGCACCAAACTCCTACAACAGGATCATTGGAAATAACGGTTTGGTAGTGGTGCTTCATCAGCCTCCTTAGAAAATGCTTTTGCTTCCAACTATCAGTGATCTCAGTCCTTTCAGCAGAAAGGTTCTTCTCAGCTTTCTGATCTTGCTAAGAAGAAAAATGTGCAGTGTAATTACTGTCACAAGTTCGGCCACATGAAGAAAGATTGCCAACAGAGGATTGCTTCTGAACAGAAGAAACATGAAGGGTCTCATCAGACAGCGAATGTTGCAGAACATTCCGAGCAAAAGGAATCTGCCTTTTACGCCTTTATGGCTAAGAGGTCCTCAGATCATGCCCCGTCTTTTGCCTGGTACATTGACTCTGGTGCATCACGTCATTTCTCTCATAGGCAAGACTGGTTTACTGACTTCTCATCTTTCAGTGATTCCATGGTATTCGGTGGAGGTGAGGAGTACACAGTGGTTGGCAGAGGTACAGTTCAGATCCAGTTTGGTGGGCGCACACTCATCTTCTTGAATGTGTACATGTTCCTGGTATGGAAATTAATCTGTTGTCTGTCAGCCAGATTATGAGGAACTCTCCTCAGCTCGATGTGGTGTTCAGTGCACACAAGTGCTCCATTATTGATAGGGAAACTCGTCTTACGGTTGCTGTTGGCCTAGAAGATCATGGCCTATACAGGCTTCTTGACACTGGTGATTCTCCAGAAGTGGCTCTAGCAGCTCGTGTTTCTCCCATCAGCACTCTATGGCATCAGAGGTATGGGCATCTAAACATTCAGTATCTCTCTCAGCTATCTCAGGAGGGATTTGTGTCAGGGTTACCTGATATTCAAACTCAACAGTTGGGAGTGTGTGGCACCTGTCAAGTTGGCAAGCAACATCGGTCTTCATTCAAGGATGGAGAATCTTGGCGTGCATCTAAGGTACTCCTGTTAATTCATGCTGATATTTGTGGACCTACTAATACATCTTCAGTTACTGGTTGTAAATATTTTTTGCTTATTGTAGATGATTTCAGTAGAAAGATGTGGGTGTACTTTCTAAAACATAAATCTGATATATTTAGTATCTTTCAGAAGTTTAAGTCCTTAGTTGAAAAAGAGTCTCGCTGTAATATCATAACTCTTAGGACAGATAATGAGGGGGGGGGGAATTTTGTTCTTCTGCTTTCTCCAACTTCTGTGATACCCATGGCATCAAACGCAAGTTAACTACACCCTACACTCCTTAGCAGAATAGTGTTGTCGAACGTCACAACTGTACGATTGTTGAAATGGCTCATTCCATGTTACAACACAGGAGTGTTCCGAACAAATTTTGGGCTGAAGCAGTGTTTACTGCTGTCTATCTTCTTAACTGATCACCTACTCAGGCTGTTAAGGGGAAG
>APFE030977352.1:0-21329 GCA_000404065.3 Pinus taeda | reverse complement strand
AATATAATTAAATTAGTAAAAAAACAATTCTAAAAATAAGAAATTAATAAAATTAAAGGAAATTTGAGTGTAATTTTCTCCCATTGTCTTATATATACACATCTCATTCTTTATTCTACTCAAATCTTAAAGACCTCTAGTCATTATTGTTTGCATTGAAATATGAGAGATTTGGAAAATGACTACTGATATGTTCATCTGTATTAATGAGGATTTAGTTATGTCCCAGTGTGCTTACTTATATTTCAGCGGAAATGTCTCCTCATCAACCGTTCCAAAATTGTGAGGTAGTTGATTCCTGCAAAAGTTGTCCTATAGGTACATCGTGCATTACAAATAAGTCTGATACCATTTTGTGTTGCACAAGTTGACCTCAACTAGCTTACGACTTTTAATATTATATGAGTTACCGCTATGTATTGACATTAATATAAGTATTATTATTAATTTGCATGATAACTATTTGTACAATGATTTGTCTTCAAGGTAGTTTGTTTTATAGAAAACTATAACTCTCATTTGAAATATGACATTGTGGACATTGGTAATTTCATGGGACATGCACGTGTTGATTGTAGATTTTTCCAACCATTTTTTTTTTTAATGTGGTTCACAGACATTGAGTAGCCGCTACATCCATGGGAAAATCCAGGTAGATCAACCCGAAGGGATCTACTCGTTGGCCAAACTAGTAAGGCTTAACCACAAGGGCGTCGAGGATATTTGACCCCGTGAACTTAGCAATAGGAACCTGACCAACTGAGCTATCCCCTCGAGCTATTCCAACCATCTTCTTTATTATACATTGGTGAAATTATGCATAATTTTTCAACTCGAAGATGTGTTTTAGCAGCTAGAAATTGTATGGTATAACAGAGTTTTCATTGCAGAAATTCCAACCATCTATTTCCTCAAATATTTTTTATCTTTTGCATGTGCTTTCACCTAGAAATCATATTGTTTATACTGGAAATTATATGGGGCTTTTGCGAATTTCATTTGTTTCTAATCTTTATTGTTCTCGGATGTAGTATTATGATATTTTATTATGCAAACAAGCACAATTACCTTATTGAGTATTGAAACATTTTATGTTTTTCACTTACATATTCAACCATTTGATCATTCTTTCTTGGAGGTGTTGATATTAATAAAAGAGATCTTATATGCATTGAGGATTCAACATTGAATTATATTATTTAAGAACATCATAGTATTTTCTAACTAATAGGTGTTTGATCTCTAGACAAGTAAAATATTTGGTTTGTGGCTCTAACATATTATTTTTGGAAGAACATTATAAAAAACCTCTTTTTTGTACAAGAGAAACTAAAAATAATAGTAACAATGATCTAGAGACTCCAGAAACAAGTTAACACAGAGTTCTATTTTATCTACCTATGAAAAGAATCGTTCAATTTATTTCTTAATTTTAATGAATTTTCTTCCCTTTAACTATACCTCACTTATAATTTTGAAAGATTTAAAAAATATAACAATAGAAATCTTACATTTATTTCAGAACATTAAACTTTTTAAAAATTAACAGACACATGTATACAGTATTAGTAGTTCATATTGTTGTTGCAGAATAGATTATATGAAATTTTAGTTCTATTATATGTTGAATTCGCCCCATTCCAAACCCTCTAAGGCATAATAATGAACTTAGCCGAATTCACCTTTAAACTTGAGGTGATTGGGGCAGATGGTATCGTGTTCGTAGAGGTGGTCATTTTATCTACTCCCTTTCGAAATCAACGATGGGAAATAGTTCGTAAGGTCGGATGATACTTGAGTTTTAATCTTGATTAAATGCCCAATGGACATAAGATTTAGTCAATTCTTCGTCTCCTTAGCCATTGGATGCAAGATCAGTGTCTCGATCCAATCTATCACATCCGAACATGTGCGGATGTTACAGGCGGGTTTTCTGCCCGATGGATCGCAACCATTAAAACCAAGTTGATCTAATGTCTCTTGATTCACACCAGGTTGAAACATGTGCAAAAGATAATATATCATGTGGACTTGATATGATCTAAGTCATTCAATGTGTTGACCATCAACGATTGTCGTGTTCGTACCTGCTCGAAGTTTAACCATCTGCTATACCCGATGGACAAGACCCATCTTCTCGATCATCAAGTTTGCCAATTATTCCTCGATAGGTGTTACACAACATTAATTAACCTCGTAACCCCATTTAATCTTAATACTGACAACCTCTCATGAATCATTTACCTTTGCCTACGTTTCTGCATGTCATTCAAAGAGCTCGTCAATGGTAGAAGTTAACCTTCGAGCAAGCTCGACATCTACAATTTTCTTTCATTAAACCGATAAGTCCCTTTTTGGTTGCTTCGATTTTGCTAGGTTGGTAATTTAGTTGCACAAGTTTATAATGTTTGAGTCGCCGGTTAAAGAAACTTTGGTTAATGAATTAGCTGGGGTCCAGGACACTAAGGTTTGTTAGACATATGTTCTTACACTTAAAAGAACCTTAACCCTTTCCTTGAGCGTATCAGACGATGATTTGTGCCTAATAAAGTATGGAGTCCTAGATTCTACACTTCCTCCCATCCATTTTGACACTGAATCCATTTTGTTGCTTGCCAAATACTATATGATCAAACAACAAGGTATTTTCTCTCAGTCCACCCACAAGGTTTTCCTGAAAATAAATGAAGAGATAATTGCCAAAATGCTCGGCATTCCTTCCCAAGGAATTGATATAATTGAAAAGGGGTTAGAACAGGATTTTATCACTTGGTTTGAGGGTGATAAATTAGAAACTTTGAAAATTTTACTTGTAAGCCTCGATCCAAAATTAAAGTTACAATTTCCCATACCGACCCAATCACTGAAACCCTTTTATCAGATGTTGACCTCTCTTTTTGCTACTATTTTTGGGTTAGCAGATGACTAAAAAATGGACGAGTCTGTCTTCTTAGACATTCGACTCATCACTCTTAAACAAGACCATCAGTGATTTATTTTCCCAAATATCTAACCTGGGCCATCACGGTTGACCTCGGTACTATTATATCATTTAGCTCTTGCCGCCATTGCACGTATTTAATCCATTTAGTCTTGTTCAATTACTTTCCATCCACCAAGCTCCTTTTGAGTGTTGCAGACGTAAATGATAAAGAAAAGGAAGTTTACAGATGGACACATGTAATTTATCCACAATGTCTTCCTCATTCGTATGCTCAATATATAGATTTCTTCGCATATCTTTTCAAAAGCAAACAAACATAAGCAAAGGTAGATAGAATTCTAGAAGAACATAGACAGACATTAAGGCTTTTTGAAGAACAACGCATAGGGAGTTGGAACTTCAATGTAATTGGTCTTTATGGTTTTGAGAATCAACCCTTTCAATTACCGAAGTATGTTTCACCCTTTTCGTTTGCTTTTGAAGTTCTAAGACAAAAGATTGTTGTGAATGAATTGTATTTCATTTCCAAGAAAAAGGAAGCATTATTTAGTTATCCATATGCTATTTCACCCCTAATTTCTAAAAATAAGAATGTTATAAACACCCTCGAAAGGGAAATGTTATTATTTGGACTATTGTAGGACAATATTTGACATTATGATCCTTTGGGAGTCATCTTAGGATCGAAGAAACAAGTGGGACTGTCAGCCTATATTCATGAAAATAATCTTGAAGCGGATAAGCTAACGAATGTTCTATTACCCATGGATGATGCCAAACGAACAATGTTACTTGCTCCTACAGATCACAAAGGAACAACGTGAACAACTCACGTTGTTCCAAGCTATATAAAAATGTACATGCAAGAAATTGATACGAAACTATCAACCCCTGCCTCTTCAACCTCCACAACAATAAGGAAGTAGCAGATTTTAGCCCCATCTGAGGTATCATGATGAGTAAAGGCAAAAGAAGATGATATTGATAACAAGACGTTTGAGCAGGAAATAAAGCAGTTAGGAAAAGAAATCCAACAAGCTATTGATGAAATGAGGCTTAGAGATTCAAGGGCACAAGCCCTTAACATTGAACATTGTTTTACTGAAAGGAAATATATGATGACGACCGCAATATAGTTGGTTTTATTATCTGAAAAATCTAAGTCAAGAAAGGTTCCAACACTTAAAGACATAATTTCTACGGGTGGACCCCAATTTACCTCTGCCACTAACTTTGAAGTGAATACTTTGAACCTTACAGTTGTCCAGCCAGAAACCATAGAAAATCAATAGGTGTTGGGAGCTTGAACTTCTTCCTTAGCTATTAATTTGGGGAAAGTATCAGATATGTATGTTATCGACCTACATCAACAGGCAGGGGAATTTGTGGCTAGAAGATTGCTTGAATCAATGGTGGGAAATAGGAAAATGCAAGAAATGTTTGAAAAGGTTTATGACTAGCTGCATATAGCACGAGTTTCCCTAAGGACCAAGACGAACCGAATTAAATAATTAGAAGATATAATAATTCAACAAATCGAATAGCCTAAAGACATCAGTCCAATTAAAAGGTTGTTGGAGGAAAAAGAAAAGGAATTAAAGGCCTACAGGCTATTATGAAAATATCAGATCATGACCCTCATGTTTTGATCCAAGTGTTTGAAAGAAAGGAAGAAGTCGAAACCCGCATACAAGAGATGGAGACATCTTTGTGGCTTAAAGAGAAAGAATTTCAAGAGACACTTAGACAAATGGAAGTTCTAAAGTTGGAATCCTTTGAAAAGGAGGAGTAATGACTCAAGCTCCTGGTAGATTACAAAGCTAAAATTGATCAAGCCCTCAACTCTTCCTGGGATTTTGAATTTGAACATTCCAAGCTTCTGCATATTAACATAACCAAGTTAGAGCAAGAACTAGAAGTGGCCCAGTTAGTGAAGAAAAGAGTTAAGCATAGAGGGGAGAACTTAGTAAACCGAAAAAATGATGAGATCGAACAAATTTAGAGCACTCTAAAGAAAGAGATGATGAGATTAAGACTCTACAAGAGATAATTAAAGTCACCATCGCAAAAAAGAAGGTTATGATACAAGCAAAAATAGAGATCCGGAGGGAAATCCAACATAAAATCTCTATAGTGAGAGCTTATGTGGAAATCTTCTCAGACTGTGAGAAGGGAATTATTAAAAGTGCTAATCTAGAAGCGAAAAGCTCAGCTATAACCCTAGAAAAAAGGTTGAAGGATGTGGATTTACTCATTGGTCTCATCAACACTTTAGAAGATCAAACATTAGGAGAATTGGGTTTGCCTCCCAGGGATCAGTGCATTTTCTCCCTTTGTGTGTTAAAAGAAAAGTGTGTTGCGATGCAAATTATGTGGGAAGAATTTGAAATGACCTCTTAGGAAATAGATAGTTTTAGAGCTGGATGGAACTATCTTTGAAGGTTTGGTGTGCTTTCGTTTTGGGGAAAGGATAATTGGGTAATATCTCAGGAATAATTATGTGTCAAATCAAGGAATACAGAGCAAGACCTTGGTTGCTTAGCCATGCAAGGTGAAGAAGCAATTTCACCATCTACACTTGTAAATGCTCTTTGTAGAGACTTTACCATTTTGGTCACGATTAATAAAATGATACAAAACCTTCCTATGACTTGATACCAGATTAGATCTATAATGGTTGTGGTCATAACAAAATATAAAAATGTACCCTGGTTACCGACTACGGAATGGGATAAAATGGTTAAGGTTAGAAACCATTTAAAATGAAATCGAGTTATGGAATAGGCTTCTTTAACGACTCAAGCAGTCCATCTGGTTCCACTGATGAAATCTATAGTAGAGAAGTCATAGGATTGGAGCGAGATTCCCTTAATCACCACTCAAACAATGATAGTCAAGATGTCTGGGGCACATAATGTTTCCCCTATGGACACATTGAATAAAATCAAAATTTTGAAGCCATGAAGGCGTCATAATGTTTAAACATTTTATTTTATGATTTGTTTTATTTGAATTTGAATTTTTTATATTTAAGACGATTACTCGAACAATTACTTATCATATTAACTATTTAAGACCTTGTTTCCCGTAAAGGGGGAGTTGTTGACAAAAGAGAAAGTTTTGATTTTGATAAATCTACTAGTACATGTTACACAACCTTTTATTACATCACTGAAGCTACTTTGCATTCTTTTTAATGACCCTTATAACGTATATTTGTTCGTGTATGACAGTCAGAGAACTAAATCTGGGATTTGCTCCTGTTTAGTAATTATTTCGTTTAGTATTTTTATGTTCTGATATCCATATTATCGATCTGAATGACTCGATGATGAATGTTTGATTGACGCTAGTTTTAGAAGTTTGTCTCTAAATTTAACGACAATCTCTGTCTTATACCTACAATTGTTGCATTGTTTATGTTTTGTAATTTGTTTATGCATTATATTATTTACATTCAAGAATTTATAGATTTCTCCTTCATCTTTACATTCTTCAGTTTCAATATTTATTATTGAACTCAGCTATCTTCGGAGAATTGAATTGAGACATTGAATAACATTGGTATGTGTTACATGATCTTGCATTATCTTTGAACTAGCTTGATATCTTGTATATTTATATGTGTTTTTATTCTGTTTTATTTTGAATTTTTATAACCTTCTTTCAAAAAATTATATAATAAGGTTCACCAATTTTGCGTGGGTTGTAGCTTTCATCTATTGTTTTTGGATATAACTTCTTTTGTTAATACCATGAAATTACTACAACGAAGAAATTACTTTCATATGACCTTATTATATTTGTTTTTATTGAAAATCATATAATTATTGTTAGGGTTACCCTCTGTGGTGCATTGGTGGTCAGCCTATAGCGCCTAAAGTGGGAGGGATTTTCAGTCCTCAGTGAATGCGGGGACGATTTGAGCACTAACATTCTTTTGGCGCTGTTGTCAGGGAGCAATAAGTTCAAGTCTATTGGATGACTAATTCTAACCCTATACAACCACATATTATTTTTGGTTTGGTAATCAACATAATATACTAAATGGTCTATATGAGCCGTCCTTGCAGGTTTCCCAAACTCACCAAGAGCTCCATCAGAACTGGGAAGTACTAGCACAAGAGGAGGAGCATGCACAACTGAACCCAAATGCTCTTAGACGACGACAAAAATAGAGGATCTGAGTTTACAACGAAAGTGCAGGTCCATCATTACCAAGGTACCCTATTAGTCAGGCTTGGTTCTGTGTTTTCATGATATATGTGTCTGGTTTTAGTGACTAATTTAACAATCAAAATATACCATATTAAATTTTGTAAACAATAAATAATTATAAAACAAATAGTGAAATTCTAATATTTCTTACTTGTATTATACTCCCCGAAGATTGACCAGGTCTACATCTGAGGTTAGCCACTCTCCTTTAGAAGATATAGAATTATTGGTTACTATAGCAAATAGAAGGAGACGCCTTAACGAGTTCAAGAAAAATCATCCTTTGTCTCCTAATTTGATAGTACCAAAAACTATTCCTTCTTTTTCCTCTGACTCGAACTCCTAATCACTACCTTAATCATCAACCTCTCAATTTGTTCCCCCATCTTTCCCTCTCCCATCTACTCCACGGAATAGTACACCACCTTCTCCTTACTAATCTTTACCTCCTTCACCCCCTTCTCCTGCACCTATGAATGCTTAGGTTAGTGCTCGCTACCACCCCCTTAATATTCAACAACGCCTCCACGATTTTCCTCCCAAATATGATAAGAACCTACATATGTTCGATAACGAAGGGGAAAAAACTACAAAAGAGCATGTAGTCAAATTTAAAAACTGCTGCGAAAACTTGGGTGTTGAATATGATGACAATTGCATGAGACTCTTTGTGAAAAGTCTAGAAGGGGAAGTTCAGAAATGGTTTAGAACTATCCCGCAAAATGGTATCAATACAATGAATAGGTTAATCGAGTTGTTTTTACAACAGTTTGGTGTTAAGAAAAGTAATAAGTTATGGACGACTAAATTCTTTGCTTTAAAACTAAAACTTGATAAGTCGGTTTCTGACTTTAACAAAAGGTTCACAATATGTTATAACTTGTTACCCGCTATTGTTCGACCATTCGAGACTGAACAGTTGTGGCTTATTCTACGACTCTTAATGACGATTTGTCATATGCATTACGAGAGAGGGAACCAACTACTTTAGTTGATGCTCAATCTAAAGCCTGTGCTTGTGAAGGGAATCTTATTACTACCGGAAAATGATCATCTCGAGATAATCAATTAGATGGAAAGAAGAAAGTGATCGATACATCTCCCCAATTTCATGCCTCTTCCTCTTCCCGGGATAAAAAGATAGAGGAAATGTTGAAGCTTATCAATTCTTTGAATAATAAGATTCAACATCTTGAGGTTGCAAATAGAGAAGCTCCTCCAGCTCCTGCTAATCCTCTTATCCAACCAAATTTTTGTCTCAATCCACCTAACAAAATTCCAAATTTCCCACCAAGAAATCAAGCCCCGTATCATTTCCCTAACCCTCTACAAATGCTGCAAAGGGGACAAAGGCCAAATGAGCCCCCTGTTCAACCTTTTCTCAGGAACAATGCCAATCTCATTGATGAATAAAACAATGATACAACTAGCCAGTTGATGAACCTTGAGGAGGAAGAATATCCCAATCTACATTCCATTAATTCCTTCGAGGTCTATCCTCATGATACAACTGATTACATGGAACAAAATTTTTGGCATCCTCAACTTCAGCGTTTTGATGAACAGTTAGAAGCCCAATTCTAGCATAAATACAACCTTATACCCAGGAAGGATCATGTTCCTAAAAAAGAACTATCACTGCAACCCCTTCCACGTAATGAGAAACCATTCACACCTGATAAGCCCAATTATCATGATGTCAATCCACCCTTTGCACAAAAATTTAGCTTACAAAACGAATTGAATAAACTTAAAATCAATATGTCTTTAACTGAAGTTGTTCAAATTCCTAATTATAAACAAGAGATCGATTCTTTTTTCAAAGCATCCTACCAATCACCCCAAGAAATGGGACTAACAGACATTATTAACGTTCAGGATGATACCCCCAAGATTAATCTTAACCCTGTAAAGAAAAAAGATGATAACTTAACTCCCCCCTTTTACATTAGCTTAAAGATCCACGACTGGAATCTGCATAATTTCATGTTAGATTCATAAGTCTCTCACAATTTATTGCCTAAAGAGATTATGGATAAGCTCAGGTTAGACATAACTCAAGAATATAAAGATTTATATTCCTTTGATTCCAAGAGAATTAAGTTTCTAGGCTTAATTAAAGACTTGGTTGTAGTTCTTGCCCAAGTTCATGTCAAAAGTATTATAATGGATGTAGTGGTGGCCGATGTGCCTCTTAACTACGGAATACTCCTATAGAGGAGCTGGGGTGATAAGCTTGGTGGTTCATTGCAGCTTGAACTTTCTTATGCAACTATACTTGTAATTAGCAGAGGGACACGTTGACTATATAGAGAATCTAGATTGACCTATACGATCAACTTGAAACAACGCCCTGAAAATTCTCTAGTTTATAATTTCGATGATAGCATGGGAAATTTTGTCTTCGTTGTCTCTGAGGAAGAAGAGGCCTTTATTTGTCAAAAGGACACCTCCATCATTTCATTCGAAGATTCCAATGCCATCTGGAAAATGTACTTTGATGGTGCTTCCACTAGGGTGGGGTCTGTAGCAGGTATTGTATTGATACCTCTGTCTCAATGCAGTACCACTGTCTCTTTTAAGTTGAATTTTGAAACTACTAATAATATAGCCGAGTATGAAGCCCTAGTACTTGGACTAGAAACTGCATGAAAACTCAAAATTCAAAATCTATCGATTTTTTGCAACTCCGAATTAGTAATTAAACAAGTAACAAATAAATGTCAAATTAAACACCCCTGATTGCTTGCCTATAGGAACCAAGTCTGGGACTTGATTGACAATTTCTTCTTCGCCATCAATTTCACTGCTGTCCCTAGGGAGAAAAATCAAATAGTCAATGCCTTTGCAGTTACGGCAACCACCTTTGTTCCTCCTACTGGCTCTAAATTAAAATTCGAAATTGAAGTCCTCTAATGACCTTCCATACATGACAATATTAAGCATTGGAAGAGGTATTCAAAGATGATCATGAAATAAGAAGGTTTATTGAACTAATCAGTGAATTCTCAGAACAATGTATAGGCGAAGACGAAGAAGTGGATCAATCAAGTTCTAATACCCCACACCTAAAAACTAAAATTGGCAAACATGATTTTATTTAATTAAAACATAATTATATCCTTAGAGGACTGATTCCCTTAGAGAAAAAAATTGATTGAAATGATGTTATTGCCAACTCGACATTAAAGCCTCCTAAGATAGAGGTGAGCCAATGAATATTGCTCGTGAAGGCGAGAAAAAGTTGGTTAATTTATCCTTAAAATCTTGACTCATCTCAGTTGGATTAGGGTTGATATTTTTCGAATAACGATCTCGATGGTGGAAAAAATGGTTTTTGTAGGAGTCTCGAATGCGAGTTCAGCCTCCTGGGCAACATCGTCGCACAAAGCTTGGGATCTGGTTGTTTACACAGTAGATCTGCCATCAACATTGTGATCTCGGTCGAACTATGTCCTGTGCTTTCTTCTCATGAACCAGTGCATGAGTTCCCAACAATTGCACGATTTATGTTTGGATCCAGGAAAATCTCTCTCCCTCTGAAATGCACGCTCCTTTACAGATCCAACAAATATCTAACAGATCCACTCTCTAAGAAAGTAGACTGGCCCTTGCTCCAACTAGATATGGATGTCTTCTTACGTCTTGACTCCTACTCCGGATCGAACCCTTTTACTGCCGCCTTCATTGGATCTATCATCTGGCACAGATCGGACGAAGAAGGAAATAACTCTGTTGAGGAGGAAATTTCCTCCACTATTTTCGTTTCCAATGGCTTGCCGAAGCATTTCGTGAATCTGATCCATAACCCACAAGTCTACGTGATTGGATTTGGTGATAACTGCTCTAGATCTGGCGATAGGAAATTTTCTCCATGTCCCCACCAGGCTTAAAACTAGTAGACGCATAAAGCAACAACAGAAAGCATTGTGACTAGATTTGATGATGGCCTTTCTAGATCAGGCGATAAAAAATCTCCACTGCCTCCCCTCCTGGCTGAAAAC
Source organism: Pinus taeda (assembly GCA_000404065.3). Taxonomy (NCBI): domain Eukaryota; kingdom Viridiplantae; phylum Streptophyta; class Pinopsida; order Pinales; family Pinaceae; genus Pinus; species Pinus taeda. The sequence continues at coordinate 10,163 of APFE030977352.1, read as the reverse complement.
AAGCATGTGACATAGTACATTCACGATCCCAGGATGCAAGACTATGTTGGCCCAGATCGGGCGATTCAAATAATGGATTGAGATTTGTTTTGACCAAATGATACAGGTGGCTCCAAAGACACACAGGACAAAGAAGGCTTATGAACGCTCAAAAGTCAAAGTGTTTGTACTGTGCACAAACTAGCTTCATGTTGAAGATCTTGTCATCGTGATCGTGGTGGTGCGAACGGTTCGTCAAGCCAAGTCCGTATGCTAAAGTTAGGAGTAGTCAAAGTTCAGGGTTGACTTGGGTGACTAGGCAGGCTTAAGGAGGCATCGATTTGGACAAAACTCGGCCACTGGTTTCCAGCCAACTTGGGCCAGATTTTGGCTTAAATTGACTCCTTCGGTCAATTTTCCAAATTTTGGAAAATGACTATTATGTTTAAAAATAATATAAAAAATCTATTTTACACATAAATAGAAAGAAAAAAAAATAGGTCGACGGGCCATAACCCCCGCCGGCCCCCCCTCAACCACCACAAAATTGTTTAATTAAATATGGGGTGGGTGGATCACCTCCGGTGGACTTGGCCCACACCCCCACCAAAATATGTAATGCATATATATGGGCCGGTGGGAATCGAACCTGCCTGGCCACGTGGCCAGCCCGCTCCAGGGCGGCCCAACCCATTTAACACCACACAAAACCGTATTCAAACATGCATCAAACCACATATAAAAGAAAAACAAAACCATTTTCCATTTTGAAACATTGACTACCCAAAACATTTATGTGGAGGTTATGATGTGCCAAGTTTGGGGGTCGACGGGATTTGAACCCAGACCTCCCCGCCTCTAACCATCCGCCCAAACCGTTACACCATGGGTGGTAACTTTGTAAAGTCCGCCACCCAAGCAACATATAAGCATGAATTCTCATTTGTACGGGGAGTGAACTGAAGTGGATTTGAGCAGAATGGGGAATTGTAGAACGAAACGGAGGCGCTGAACAGAGAGAGAGGAGGATGGACCTGGTGCAGAGTCTGAGACATATATTTTTTAATTAATTTTTGCAGGTGGAATCATGATCCTGGAAAAACATAAGCAAAACCATGATTGAGCCAAATTTTCAGAAGGGCGAAGTTTTCCCAGTGTCCAAATTGGACAAACTTTATGTCGATCTGACACCTCTTAGCTACACGAACCTGATGGTGCAGTCAGTTTCTTGATCTGAGCAGCAGATTTGCAGAGGACCTGGAGGAGGGAATGTTTGAGGAATCTAAAAGATTCCTTGAGCCCTATATTTTCACTTTCTCAGAATTCAGAAATTCAACAGTTGATTTTGCACTATTCGATAACACAAATGTGATGGTATGTTCAGATTTTCCATTTTCTCAATCTATTTTTCGGCGACATTTCTAAGTGGAGTGCAGGTGTCAGCATTCATGTGCGAGCAACCATTTTCATGCGATTCGATGTCGTGAGATCGATGGTCTGAACAAATTCAACAGTTTTGACATCCACTTCTTCAGATGGCCCCTAGATCTGAGGTATATGTAGTGTGCATGTACTTATTTTGCTATGCATTGTGCTATACAAGTCCTTGCTTGATGTTTGATGTGGGATCCTATTTCTTACTTGTTTTCATGATTCCTGCTTGATGTGACGTGGAATTGTCTATGTGATGTACTTGTTGTCATGATTTGTCATGTTATGTTTTGAGATCCCTTTGTTATATGTTGATGGGATACTCAAGTTGTCGTCATGGATGTTTGCATTGAGATCCCTTTTATGCCATGTTGGCAGGATGCTCACCATGCATGAGTTTGTGTCATACTAATAGGAGTCTTTTGACTGAGAGTTCTTGTAGCGGAACATCTCTTGGAGCCACTCCTGCGTGAGGGCATTTTCCTTGTATGATAACGACATCACCTCCATGTACATCATCACTATTGACAACACTTAATGCAGCGGCCTACACCATCTTTACACCGAGGCTCGGAGATGTAGTCCCTCTTAGACGAGCTCCGTTATCAACGACTTATGTTTTTATGTTGCCGATGATTGTCATGTTCCTCTTCTTTACAACATGCACATGTATTCATTTATGTTTCTTTTAAAAATGCAATTTAACACATCACAAAAGTAAAAGGTGTTGGAAGGGTCCTTTGTCACACCTGTACCTGGAACAAGTGGTACCTTGATAAGTGAAAAATGGTTTCTAGATATGTTAGTTTGTCACTGTCATGCTTTTGCAAATCATTTTTTGCATTTTAAAATGTAAAAGTGATGATGTGTTTTCCATCATTTGTTCAGTAACAATGATGTTTGGTCTTATTTTGTGTCACATGTTGAACTGTGAAAGTGATGTCATGTTTCCATCACTTGTTAAGACAATAGTGTTTGGCCTTATGATTGTAAATCATGTGTTGCAGTGATGATGTGTTTTCCATCACTTGTTGAAGCAACAATGATATGTTGGCCTTGTTGTTGTAGCTGGGGTCTTGTGTCCATCCTGATGTAAACTTGACCACCGAGTATGTGTTATAAACTTGTGGCAAGTGTGGGATGTTTGGGTCATTAGTTGGTCATGAAAGTCAAGCATGTAATTTGCAAAACAATGTACTATAGGTTGCAGAGGTTGCAGGTGTCGGCTCATCGCTTAAGGCTCCGAAGAAAAAAAGTGAAGGAGATGGAAGCAAGGCCTTTTCAGGATGCTTGTGATGTAGACAAGGTACAGAGAAGCTGCAGATTATTTTTCATGTTTTTGGAGGACCAAAAGCTCCTCAGTGGGGAGGATTGATCCAGGTGGCTCCAAAGACACACAAGACAAAGAGGGTTTATGAACGCTCAAAAATCAAAGTGTTTGTATTGTGCATGAACTAGCTTCATGTTGAAGATCTCGTCGTCATGATCGCGGTGGTGCGAACAATTCGTCAAACCGAGTCTGTACGTGAAAGTTAGGAGTAGTCAAAGTTCATGGTTGATTTGGGTGATTGGGCAGGCTTAAGGAAGCAGCAATTTGGAAAAAATCCGACCCCCAGATTTCGGCCAACCTGGGCCAGATTCTAGGCGAATTTGTGGCCTACTTAAATTGACTCCTTCAATCAATTTTCTAAATTTTGGAAAATTACTATTATGTTTAAAAAAATAAATATAAAAAATAAATATTAAAATATGGGTGGTGGGCCACCACCCCCGCCACCCACTGACCTATTTTACATATATATAACAAATTAAAAAAAATAAATCAAAACACAAAGGGCCATAACCCCCACCAGCCCCCCCTCAACCACCACAAAATTGTTTAATTAAATATGGGGTGGGCGGGCCACCTTCGGTGGACGCGGCCCACACCCCCACCAAAATATATATGGGTCAATGGGAATCGAACCCGCCTAGCCACATGGCTAGCCCACTCCACGGGCGGCCCAACCCATTTAACACCACACATAACCATTTTCAAACATGCATCAAACCACATGTAAAAGAAAAACATAACAATTTTCCATTTTGAAACGTTGACCCCCAAAAATGTTTATGTGGAGGTTATGGTGTGCCAAGTTTGGGGGTTGGCGGGATTTGAACCCCGACCTCCCTGCCTCTAACCATCCTCCCAACCCGTTACACCACAGGTGGCGGCTTTGTAAAGTTCGCCACCCAACCACCATATAAGCATGAATTCTCATTTGCACGGGGAGTTAACGGAGGTGGATTTGAGCAGAATGGGGTATTGTAGAATGGAACAGAGGCGCCGAACAAAGAGAGAGGAGGATGGACCCGGTGCGGAGTCCGAGACATATATTTTTTATTTAATTTTTGCAGGTGGAACCATGATCCTGGAAAAACACATGTGGAACCATGATTGAGCCAAATTTTAAGAAGGGCGAAGTTTTTCCAGTGTCCAAATTGGACAAACTTTATGTCGATCCTACACCTCTTAGCAACATGAACTTGATGGCACAATCATTTTCTTGATCTGAGCAAAAGGTTTTCAGAGGACCCGAAGGAGGGAATCTTTGAAGAATCTAAAAGATTCCTTGAGCCCCTCATTCTCACTTTCTCAAAATTCAAAAATTTGACAGTCAATTTTGCACTATTCGACGCCACAAATCTGATGGTATGTTCAGATTTTCCATTTTCTCATTCTATTTTTCAGCCACATTTCTAAGTGGAGTGCAGGTGTTAGGATTCATGTGCGAGCAACCATTTTCATGCAATTCGATGTTGTGAGATCGATGGTCTAAATAGCTTCAATAGTTTTGACATCCGATTCTTTAGACGGCCCCTATATGTGAGGTATATGCAGTGTGCATGTACTTATTTTGCTATGCATTGTGCTGCACAGGTCCTTGCTTGATTTTTGATGTGGGATACTGTTTCTTACTTGTTTTCATGATTCCTGCTTGATGTGACGCGGAATCATCTATGTGATGTACTTGTTGTCATGATTTGTCATGTTATGTTTTGAGATCCCTTTGTTGTATGTTAATGGGATACTCAGGTTGTCGTCATGGATGTTTGCATTGAGATCCCTTTTATGCCATGTTGGCAGGATGCTCATCATGCATGAGTTTGTGTCATACTAATAGGAGTCTTTTGACTGAGAGTTCCTATAGCGGAACATCTCTTGGAGCCACTCCTGCGTGAGGGCATTTTCCTTGTATGATAACGACATCACCTCCATGTGCATCATCACTATTGACAACACTTAATGCAATGGCCTACACCATCTTGACACCGGGGCCTGGAGACATAGTCCCTCTTGGATGAACTCCGTTATCAACGACTTAAGTTTTCATGTTGCCGATGATTGTCATGTTCCTCTTCTTTACAACATGCACATGTATTCATTTATGTTTCTTTTAAAAATGAAATTTAACCCATCATGAAAGTAAAAGGTCTTGGAAGGGTCCTTTGTCACACCCGGACCTGGATCACCAAATCTATTAGATCCAGAGTCTCTTATAACAGATCGACCTTTGTCACAAACAAATCCACTCACCATAGCTCCGGATATGATACAAATTTTTACAAGGAAGGATTGTCTGCAAGTGGTTATGGAAGGGGAGGTAGATTCAAGAATTAAAGTGTGAAATCTAAACTCATCTAGGCATATTAGCAAGTGTGAAAAACTTGAATTATTCAGGACAAATTTTGCAGGATAACCGCTCACTATAGGATAATGGCATTGCCTTAAATTCGATCATCATCTTCAATTTGCGATTGCGTGGTGGATGATCCGGAACTAGCTCAAAGGGCACAAACTCTTTTAAAGACGTGGTTAAAGGGAAGGATGAAGAACAAACCAATCCAACAACACCTCTAGAACTACCTGGACCCTATATCGTGGAGCAAAAATCGTAGATACGGCCTTGACAATCTCTCTACTTGAGGTAAATGAGCTTTATGTAGACTTTCATACTAAAGCAGTCATATGTAGATTTAATGGCTTTTTGCCTAAATCAAATGCTCTACACCATTGGATATTTTCTACATGTACATCGAATTGTGATATTCATTTATGCTCAAAGGGGTTTTTTATTGTCAAATTCGACATAGTTAAAGATAAGGAATATGCTCTCAATGAGGAACCATGGTTCTGGGGCAATACAAGACTCTTCATGACCCCTTGGTTCCCAGGTTTTGATGCCACCACTATGGTGGTATCTAAAATTCCTGTATGGGTCATGATACACAATCTTCCACTACATTTCTGGCACCACAAAGTATTAGAAGGAATAGGGAATTTGCTGGGCAAATTTCTCAAGATTGATGCAAATATAGTTTCAAGAGGCATATTTACTTTTTCCAGAATATGTGTCAAAGTAGATCTTAGTCAAGGCTTACCTGATCGCATTATACTTGCCCATAACAATATATAGTGGAACCAACCACTAGATTACAAAAATATGACATTCCGTTGCCGTGGAGGTCTACAAATATGTCACCTTCATAGTGTTGCCCACAAGCTAAAAAATATCCCAAAAGAAATAAGAAACAATACCAAAATCCAAAAAGTTGGCAACACACTAACCCCCGTGAAGAAGCAACAGAAGAAGAAGAGACAACAGAAAACATTGCAGACAATAATGTACAAATTGTTTAGAACATCTCATAGAAATACGAGATAGAGCACAACTCTGCATTAACTCAGAGGCCCAACAACACTTCGTAGTAGCAAGAGCCGGACACATTAGGAAACGAGGTAAGCAACAACAAATGAATTCATGGATCAAAGGGATCTGACTTTGACAAAGAATATCCAACAAATACAAAATATAATGAAATTTCTATTATAACATCCACTCCCAACACTGGTGGTTGGCGAAAAGTGGAAAAGAAGAAAGGTAGAAAAAAATAGACCAACCCTTTATGGATTTTGAGAAATAATGACCTGATATTATGCATATGCTTATTAGCATCTACAACATGTAATTTTTCTCATTATGAATAAAATTATGATTTTTCCTGGGGGAAAAAAGTTGGTTAATTTATCGACTGTTAGCCCTTGAAGTAAAAGAACAATACATTAAGCGTCTATCCAAATACACTGATGTTTTAGCCTGGTCTTACGATGATCTCAAAATATATGACCAGAGTATTATAGAAAGTCATATCCTTTTAAAGGAAGGAGTCAAACCTTTTAGGAAAAAGCTAAGACATATCAACCCTCTCATCCTTCCTTCTATTGAGAAGGAAATAAAAAAACTTATGGATGCTAAGAAATTGTTCCATTGCGTTATTCCAACTGGGTAGCCAATTTGGTCCCTGTTAGAAAAAATAATGGCGAAATTAGGTTATCTATAAATTTCAGAAATCTTAATCGAGCCACACTAAAAGACAATTATCCTCTGCCCAAAGATGTATACTATCCTTTAGCGAGTGGTAGGAGCAACACACATTTCCATGATGGACGGATTCTCTAGGTATAACCAGATTGTTGTCCATAAGAATGATATGCATAAAATTGTTTTTACCATCCCCTGGGACATTCATGTATCAAAAAATGCCTTTTGGATTAATGAATGTTGGGGCCACCTTCTAAAGGGCGATGGATATCGCCTTCGATGATGAGAAGGACTTCTTTATAGTCATCTACTTAGATGATATGATTGCTTTCTCTCAAAGAAATGACCAACATCTAAAGCATTTAGAGATAATTTTTCATAAATGTCAAAGGTATGGTTCATCTTTAAATCCCAAAAAATAGTTTTTCTCCATGACTGAGAGTAAGTTGCTAGGGCATATCGTGTCCCAGCATGGAGTCAGGATTGATGCTGATAGGGAACATACGATCTAGGCAATCTCTCTTCCTCTCACTAAGACGGAAGTCCAAACATTTTTAGGAAAGATTAATTTCTTACGAGACTTTATACCCAATTTTTCAGAGATTGTTAAAAACATAACTAGAATACTTGAAAAGGGGAATGACATAAAATGGACTGAAGAACCGAAATATTCTTTTGAAATAATTAAGATCGCTATTATGGAAGCGCCAATTCTGATTACCTTGATTATAAAAAGGACTTTGTTGTCTTTCCCTTTGCCTCTGAACATACCATTGTTTTCATTCTATTACAAAAGAATCAACAGGGGTATGAACATCATGTCGCCTTTTTCCGCAAAGCCGTTCAACACGTGGAACTTAAATACAACATAATTGAGAAATAAGTCTATGCTTTGGTAAATACATTTATGGCATGCAGAGAATATATCTTTCTAGTTAGACCCATCATTTACCTTCTGCGCCCCGCGAGAAGGGACATTCTTTTGCAGCATGATACTGAAGGGAGAAGAGGAAAGTGGATAGCTAAAGTCTAGGAGTATGACCTAGAGCTGAAACCTATTAAAATAGTGAAAGTCCAAGGATTGGCTAAATTACTAACCGAAGCCAACTTCGATGTGTTAGGAATCAATCAATACACTCTCAAGACCTCGACTAAAGCAACTGAAGAGCAACAGGATAAGTAGTCACGTTTATTGCTACCTCTCCTAGTCTCTACTACTATTCACCCAGATTTTTCTTCGTCTGAGTGGTATAGAGACATTATAAGCTACCTGCATACCATGCAACTGTTGATTTTGTTGAATAAATATGCTCAACGTTCCTTAAAATTGAAAGCTATAAATTATTATATCATAAATGGTAAGTTGTATTAGAAAGACCTAGTGGGTATACTCTTAAATTGTATATTACCCTTGCAAGTAGATTACTTGACTAACCAATACCATAGTGGAGTATGTGGTGGCCATTTTGCATGGTGAGCCACTACCCATAGGATTCTTAGAAGTGGACTCTATTGGCCCACTCTTTTCTATGATATAAATAAGAAAATGAGAGCCTTTCACTAGTGCCAAATCTTTGTAGGCAAGCAAAATCTTGCAACCTTACCTTTGAAACTTGTTAGGTCCCTATAATACTAGTGATTCCCCCATTACTATTGTCATTGTATCCCTTATTGTTATTATTGTGCCCCTATTGTCCCCATATTGTTATTAGTGTGCCCCATAGAAACCCACTATTGTTATTGTTGTGCCCTTATGTTATTACTGTTAGGTCGGCTTGATTATATTGTGACCCCTTATACTCCTATATATAGAAGGGAGGTTTAGTAATTTGTATCATCCAAGAATTTTTCATTTATGTAATTTAGAGGAGGTTTCCCCCTCGAAGAGGCTGAATTCTAAGGTGTTGATCTATCTTTTCTATCTTTTTGTGAGCTGGTTTCCTAACATTTGGTATCTAAGGTTTGGATTCTATGGTTTCGTTGCTCCAAACAGGCCATTGTGGCATTTTCACTATAAAAAAAATTATGTGACGTTACACAAGCTAAAAAAACCCCATTTGAGCCAAACTCATTCTAAACTTCGGGTCCGAATTTCAGGGCTTGTCTCGTTATATTTTTGGAGATATGATCTGAGGAAGTTAGGGTTTTTGCAGACTCACGAATTACATTTGAAACAATTGACTAGGGGAAAATTATCATAACTTTTGTTCTAAGCATCAGATTGAAATTTCATAAGAAGTTTTAGAAAGAGGACAACCTGTAGTTTTCTGTATATCGGTTTAAGGTACTAAGGTCGAAACAGTGACACGTGGAAATTCGTACAATTTCACTCTACTGAAATAGTCTATAATCGGGTCATGTGGGAGATTTGGAATAACTCTTCCTTGGAGAATCCAATCTTGATCAGACTTGTAGGGTTAGAAAGAGGACTCAAAGGGCTACTGCAAGACATGATTTTAGATATTCGAGATTTGAGTTATAGAGATACAATAGATTCAATATAGATCTCTTACAAAGTGAAAAAAAGGTGTGTAGTTTTTTTAAAATTTTGCATAAGATTGGTTTGAAAAAATAGTTTGAAGGAATTCAAAGGGAATAGTGAAGAATTATTGACATTAATTGATGCCCCAAAGAAAGAAAATGGAAACATCTGGTAAGAAACTTGAAAGCTCTAGCATGACTCGTGAAGAAGAGGAAGAAATGCAACATGATATATCAAAATTACAAGACCAAGTACAACAAATTTCACTCTCACAAAAGGTAACTGAAGCCAAGATGAATGGTGTGGAAGCTAATATAAAGGGCATGCAATTTAATATGGATGGAATGGATGCTAAGATGAATGGCATGGACGTTAAGATGGAAGAATTGAAGATAAATTTGAATAAGTTGCTACAAGAAATAGTTACTAATGGTGGAAGGGTAGTAAAGGAAACTCATGATGAGAACAAAAGAAATGTTAATCATGATTTCATAGACTCTAATGTTGGATTGAAGACCCACCATGTTCCAAAAATCGATATGAGGAAGTACTATGGCAAGGATCCCAGAACATGAATACTACAGATGGAGCAATTTTTCGATCTCCATAATGTGCAAAACACACAAAAGGTATGTATTGCAACTTTATATTTGGAACCATATCAGTTTGTATGGTATCGATGGCTTTGCTTTCGTAAACAAATTTTCACTTGGGCAACTTTTACGAAAGAAATGATAGCACATTATGTGGATACAAAAATCAACACCTTTTTTAGCCAACTGATAAATCTCAAACAAAAGGGTTCAATGATGGAGCACATTGAGGACTTCCAAAAATTGAACATAAGGGTAAAAGATATTCCAGAGGAGCATAAGATTGATGTGTTCATAGGGACTTTAAAGGATAAT
>APFE030977349.1:0-81549 GCA_000404065.3 Pinus taeda | reverse complement strand
TTTATGAGCAGTTTTCAGTGGAGAACTTCTGGGAGATGATGTAATCAGCTGACCTTGTTCCTTTAGGTAGTGAAGCAACACTTTTAGGGACTTAGGAGCCCTCCGTTTATGGACATTTATGATTGGGGTTGCAGTGCCCAAAAATGTCTATAACACCTTAAAATCCAAATATACTTCAAATTTAAGTATTCATCAAAACACCATTTTAGTTTCACACCTAGCACTTTGATCTTCACCTATTTATATAGCTTATCCCTTATCCAATACCACGGGTCAAAAGTACACTAGTGTTGGTGGTAATTTTTGACGTGATAAATATCTATTGTTGCACTCATCATTATGGGCCAATACCATGGTAAAGACCCTTGGTATTTAGAATAGCATAGTGAAAAAGCCATATGCTACTTTCCTTCTCCAATCTTATGTGTATACCCAACCTGGCCTTGACGAACCCGCATATTCACCTGTATCAAACTTTTGATTGCGATCTATAAAGTATATAACACATACTTTGCTTGACGAAACAACCTTCATGACATGAGTGTGTGAGGTGAGTGTGAAACATGTCTATGTGATGATAGCCAATCATATACACACAATTTCCTTGAAGCAAGACAACGTTCCCTTTGCATGACAGAGAAGAATCCCTGTGTCCGAAAATGACATATGCTACAAAAATATGAGAATGCAAACAACTCTTTAGGATCAAGGAGGGGAGCTTGAAATTATCAGCTTTCCAACAAATGACCAAGGATGATCGATCACAGGATCCAAAGTAGGCTCCAAAATTTGCATGAAAGAAAAAATTTTGGAGGGTGATTGTAGCCGCTACAACACTTTGCACTTCGTTGTGACATACCCCAAAGTTCTCGAAATGTGACCATAATGCAGTGCACTCAATCATATATGTGGTTCAATCCCTCCCTAAGACATTGATTGGAAAATTCCTTGAGCTTCCCCTGAAGGAAATATCTCTTAAACCCTAATTTGAGGATCATAACTCTTATGAGGCTAAAAACCGCGATGGTCACATGTTTCACTATGCCAAACCCACGATGACATCACTTTGTTTACTTGTATACCTACGATGATACAAAAAATGAAATTTTCCCAAAGAGGATGAGAAGCTTTGTGATCTAGAAGCTTCTAGAGCGGCAAGCTGGAGGTTGTTCGGCGTAGATGAGGTCGAATTCTTCCAAATTGGCCTCTTGGTCTTATCCCTATGAGATACCTCCTTGAGATGAAGGCCTACTCCTATCTTTGGAGAGTTCCTAACTCCCTTTCTCAGCCTATAAATTCATCCTCTCCCATTCCCAAATGGTTGTTGGTTAGAGGCAGGGTTGATCTATGTCTATTTGCACCCTTATGCTAAGCTTGTGCCTAGAGGCTATTCATTAGACTTGGAGAAGGAGTGCTTGAAGAGTTTATTGGCTTGGACTTGGATTACCACTCAAGGAGAGCCTTTCAACATGAATGCTTTGGTTGTAAGCATCCCTTTATTCCTTAAATAATATACAACTCCTAGTTCATCTTCCCAAAATATAGATGCTCATGTATTTATTAGCTTGAAATTCCTTGATCAGTTAAGTAGGTTATTATTGGATTTCCTATTGGTTTTGGCATGCTTTGTTGTCTCTTGATCACTTGTGTAGGTACTTAAGAATTGAGAGAAGCAAGAAAAAGTTCATGACACAATCGCTTCGAGGCCCTCAACAAAGGAAATCAGAATAGCATCAGAATGAGCTAGGTCATCTCTCTCTTTATACTTTTCAATTATAACCTAGGAAGATGTCAAGTTGATTGTCACTTCAATTGCTAGACCCACTCATTGAGATAGATGGATAGTCTCTGTCTGTAGAAAGGATTAACCTTGCCAACAAAATGGCTACTCCACTGGGGATCCTATGATCCTTTCCCTCCAATCCTTCACCCTCACCTTTTGACTAGTTTGACCAACTGTCGATTTTTCAGCTTGTCTGCATCAGTCTAGGTGTATAACATCATTGATTACTACCTTAGAGTGCTAATTCTTGATTGCTTCTTGGAATCTTTTAGTTTTTCCCCATATTCCTCTCCCAGTGTAGGTTTATCCATAACAATCACGATGGCATCACGATTTTTACCTTTATAGTCACGATGAAAAAAAAATTATTCGTTATTTGGTCGCACTGAAATCATCACTACTTTTGTTATACAAAGTAGTGATTCCATCGTTGGTTTGCCTATGCAAAATAGTGATAATCACAGGTTTGGGTATATAAAGTAATGATGATCCTTGAATGTGAGAATTTTTTAGGTTTCTTCCAAAGAATCTAGTATGTCTTGGCTCCTAAGGTCTTTTCCCATCTTCTATGCTTGGATTTGTCAATGTTTTGATTGATTGCCTTGCTTAATTTGCAAAATTTGTCTCATTGGCTTCAAAGTGAAATCTGACTGAATTCTAGGGTTTCTAGTTGTTGGTCATTGCTTGCTTCTTGTTGATGTCATTGATATTTTTGTTTTGTTGATTGATTGAGTGTTGTCTTCTATAGGATTCACTGAAAACATCATTTTGAATTTGTTTTAGCTTCTAGTTCGAAATTTACATTTTGTGAAAATGCATTAGATTAGTTGCATTGAAACGTTATTTTTTGAGATTCATCATTGAAAATAGATTGCATTTTTCGATGATTGAAAGAGAAAAATTGTATGAGGTGCATCAAATCATTCAAAATGAAAATAAAATCATAATTCATATAAGTGAATCTTAGTGAAGTAAAATAATTTTGCTTTCGAAAAACTTGCATTTAGGATATTTTTGGCATTTGGAGGATGAAAGTGAAATTTAGAGGAAGGAATTTTGCATGATGTATTTTGTTTGATGCATTATTGATTGAAATTTTTTCCCTTGATTAGTCTATATTTCATTGAAATGAAAAGTTTTATCTTTCTCATATAGTTGCACCTTAGTTGTTCAGGTAACATCATTAAAGCCTTGAAACCGAAACATAATTTCAAGATCGAGTTTAAAATCTATCAATTAATCTAAGGATCATTTGAAACATTAACACTCATACTTAGTGGTCTAAGCTGGAGATGTGTTCCAACATCTTTAAAACTTAGCAGTTGTCGTTCGCTCTTGCATTAGACAACGCTAGCACAGACTTGTGCTCCCCATACTATTGATTTATATAAAGGGATACCCTCATAGGTTGTAAACCTTTATCCATAGGAATTAGAGTCTGTCACCCTGTAAACATGATACATTGAACACAACATTCAGGGAGATTGCCTGCACGTACCTCAAGTCCTTGGTAAATTTATTTTTTGAGGTGTATAATGTAGTTCACAGTTACTTGGTACTCCTTTTGCCTAGAGATTACTTGAGTAGTCATTTCGATCTCTTTTGACTCAAATTTGAAAAGATCATCGAGCACTTGTCCTTTCAATCTTGCTAAATCAATGAAAGTGACTAGAGTCACATTTTCGTCCTTTTCTAGACTCTTAAAACATGAAAAGGAAAATTTTTGTTTCAAATTCTAAAATTATTTGACTGCGGAACAACATCCTTCATGTGCAAATACTCCTTAGTAGATATTAGGTTGATACCAATGGCAACATTTCCTGAGTCTACCAAGCAAGGAAACCCTTCTAATGGGAATCCTAGTCCTTTTCCTTCTTTTGGAGATACTCGTGCTCCCTATAAGGTGACCTTGTCCCTTAGTGGATTGACCATTAGTCTGCCAGTTTGGTTATTTGCGACCTCAGTGGTTTCGAGTGTCCAAACTTCTTTTCAACTGAGTTCTCCTCCACCTAAACAACAACAACCTTATGTTGATCCTAAAGTTGACCCCTCATCTTCTTCACCTATTTCTTCACCCCGCTCTTTTGCTTTGTCAGGTGAAAGTCTAGATTCTAGTAACCAAGAAGATAAGAAGAAGAAGAAGCAGAAGCAGAAGAAGAAGGAGAAAAATAAGAAAGGGGGAAATCAAGAAGCCATTGCTACTAATGCAACTAATGAAGAAAAATCTTCCAAAGAGCCTCGGAAAGTAAAATTCCCTTGCATGTTATGTAAGGGTGACCACCTTCTTCGGAATTTTCCTAGTATTTTCCATGGTCTTAGAGGTGTGGTCCATAGGTTCACATCGACCTTTGTCATTAGCCTCTGGTGATCAGGCTGGTGATAAACCTTCAATCAATAAATCCCATGGGAAAAATGGAAAAGTCAAATTTCCCTATAAGTTGTGTGAAGGTAATAATCTTGTTCACCTTTGTCCTCTTATGGATGAAGCTTCCAATGAGTTGGAAAAAGTTAGGGCTTCTCAACCTCGTCTTCCGGTTGGTTGTTGAAATACTTCCCCTAATCCTCTGCTAGTTGATTTAGCAATTGATCAAAATTCATATTTGGTCAATCCCACTCTCTCTGAAAGTGAGTTTCATGAGTCTATTCTTGATCAACCACTGGCTGAGAAAATATTAGACTTAACTCCACCTTCAGTTAACCATACCTTTCTGGTAGAGAGTGAACCTCATACTGCTGAGGTTCTTCTGGTTTCTTTAGTTTTGAATGAACTGGAGGGAAATCCTCTTATTCTCGAGGTGCATGAAAATAGTTCTCCTATTTCCATAGTGAAAGAGGGTTTCTCTCACATTCCTACGACACCCCCTCTGAGTAGTTTAGTCACTTCTTTTGATTAGAGTCGACTGGTAGGATATTGCCTTTAGCCTTATGTGCCTTTCCAGATTATAATATAGGATTACCATATGTTCATACCTAGCACAGTCATAGATGAGGGAACATCTGTTACTATCATGTCCTCAACTACTTGGAAATCTTTAGTTTCTCCTCAGCTTGTCCTTGTCACCCAGAATGTGTTAGCTTTTAACAGAGGAGCCAGTCAACCATTAGGGATCCTTCCTAAATTGCCTATTACTTTGGGAGGAAAGAATGTTTATATCGACGTGATGGTTGTCCAAGGCGCTTTAGATTTTAATCTACTCCTTGTTCATGACTATGTTTATGTCATGGGAGCTCTTGTTTCTTCCCTCTTTCAAGTGATATGTTTCCCCCATGAAGGAAACATTGTGATCATTGATCAGCTTACATTCACTGGTCCTAAATCATCTCCCACTCAACCATCATCCCTAAATTATTCTTATGTGCAAGAAGTATCACCCCTGCCACAGATTAATTACGTGGCGATCTGTTCCATGCCCACACCTACTGATGATCTAGTAGGTGATGTAGTACACCATGTACTGGGAGCATTGGAGCTTGATTTTTCATTGGATCCCCTGACATGTATCTCTTCTAGAGTTTTGTTCTCCCATCTGATGAGAACCTCTTGGAAGGCATGGCCTCTTTTGGTTTATAATCAAAGGGATTTGGAGGAGATTTCCTTGTCTTGTGTCAAGCTCCGTAAAAAATGAAACAAGGACCATGAGCAGAGTTATTTTACTTTTGCCAAGATCATTAAAAAATGAATCAAGGTGTCATGAGCATGGTTCTTTTCCTGTGTCAAGCTTGTTAAAAAATGAAACAAATCCTCTTCCAATTCGAGTCTTTAATTATATCTCGTAAAATTTCAATCAAGTATTTCACTTGATCTTGTAAGTGAACCTTCATTTCATGTACCTGTTAGTAACCAGTAGTCTACTTAGGTGAATGAAATGAATCTTGGGGCCATGCACCTCGAATTGAGTCATTATGCTGGGGGTATGCAAATTTATCTCAAGCAAGTTTATCATCTTTTCAAGATTTTCTAAAAATGAAACCAAATCCAAGCATAGTTTGTTTCCATTTCAAGCTTTTGTAAAAATGAAACCAAATCCAAGCATAGTTTATTTCCATTTCAAGCTTGTGTAAAAATGAAACCAAATCCTAGCATAGTTTATCTTTGTTTCAAGATTGTGTAAAAATGAAACCAAATTCAAGCATAGTTTATCTTTGTTTCAAGCTTGTGTAAAAATGAAAACATATTCAAGTATACTGAAGCATAGTTTCCCATGTTTCAATATTGTGTAAAAATAAAACCATTCCCACTTTACATCTCATGATTGCCATTTTTATCAGCCAATTTTTTGTCAGATGAGCCTTGGTTCTTTCATTCCATCATCGCCATCTCTTTCGTTGATCATATGCTTTCACTTGGTTATTTTTCCTGTGCGTGAGGAACATCTATGATGAGTGGTCTTATTAGCCAACCTCTTAATCTTTACATGTTTTGAGTAGTTCCCTCATGACCAGAATGAGTTGCTATCCTTTCATACCACTCATTCCTCTAGGTGGAGTCATCTTTCACCTCATTTTAGACTCCAAAATTATGAAAAGATTGTCATGTAGTTGTCATTTCGAACTCGTTAAAGTAAATGAATTAACGTCTATAGAGTATAAGTTTAACCCTTTTCTGAACTGAGATAGACTATTGTACGAAAAGGAACACCTTAGTCAAATAGGGCTAGGAGGTTCTCTCGAATATTATTTTCTACCTTTTCAGGTTCGAGAGACAAATTACGAAAAGGGACCTCATGGAGTTTTATTTTTTCGTCTCCTTTTCAAACTCTCTAAAATATTAAAAAGAAACCAAGTTACTTTTTCGTCGAACTCATAAAAGTTAAACAACAAAATACTTGTCACCATGACAAGACTGAGCTTCTCCTTCCTAGGGCTCGTAAAACTTACTAGGATGGATTCATCCGAAGGATGAAATTATACGACAAGCATATGGTATCCTCTTCAAGATTGTTTAAAAATAAAGAGGTACTCGCTAGAAATAGCAGGGGAAAAATGAAAATGAAAAATCTTTTTTATAGGCAACATGTTGCTCTTGAACATGACACTCTTTTTCTTTCGTGTCAGGTTTGGGATATCCTCACTTAGTCACTTGTCCTCCCAGGTTTGGGTAATCCATTTTGCCTCTCAATTGACTATTTCATTTTGTCATCATGAGCTTTAGTCCTATGTCGATTCCGGGGAAAATTTTAGGGGCTAATATTCGCAAGTGGGCTAAATTTTGCATGCTTTTTCCAAAAAATAGATTCGTTAATTTCCATTTTTTCAAAAAATATTTCACCCAAATTTTATAGTATAAAATTATTTTACCTTAAAAATCGCTATAATTTTATATAGAAACTATAAAAAATTATTATAGGTTTGAATATTTTTATAGAAATACCATCAAATATTTTATAGATGACATATCATGGACTAGTGAAATTCGCCAAAGCTTTTAAACATTAAGATAAATTTCCATCCTTAAAATTTTCCCTGGTTGAGTTAGATGTTGCCACACTTCGGATTCGTGTCGCGAATGTTCAAGAGAAGTCCAATCTGTAGTTCTTTACATATACACTGTTTGATTCATTGTTACAGTCTTGGGAATTATTCCACTTTGTTCCTTGTTTCGTGTCGATGATGGGGGATTCATAATTTCCCTCCTTCAACGGGTTGCTTCCTATAAACTTCAGCTCATTATCTAGGAAGATGACTTAGAAACTCCCTTTCAGTACCTTAGAGGTTGCATTCCTTAATGGAAAGTTCTTCGCATCTGATGACATCTCTTCATTATTGGCTTTTGATCGGGTGATTCCATAAGTGTTCAACTTCAACTTCATTATCACATTCACAGATTGCATTGTTGTACCTTGAGAGCCATTGTCATTATGGGTGGTTCCTCTCATGCTTGTTATCGTTCCACATCAGTGGCCGATAATCATATGGTTTTATAGAATTTTTTACTGTGACACGTTCATTCACATGTTATAATTCATACTTTGATCAGGTTTGGATAGAGCACAAGACCCTGAGTCCTGTCTGATATGACTCAGGCTGCATGGATTTATGTGTTATTCATGATTGTACACATGTTTTTTCTATATGGATGGATGTGACCATACCATGGGACTTTATATTTATTATGATGATCCTTCTATATTGGATGGCTACGTACATGCCTTAGATCTTAGATTACAGATGATCCTTCTGTATTGGATGGTTATGCCCAGGCCATGGATCCTTTCAAAAATTCCTTACTATCAGGATGGCTATGTCCATACCATGGATTCATGTTTTGAAATCAAATATGTATATGTATATGCATCATTGATTTGCAGGTCTCCTGACAGTGTGTGTCCTCGTCCTTACAAAAGATCATAAAGAACCTCAGCCATCACTCATCGTTCTGCCTTCATGCTTTAGGGGGCATTTGTTACACAATATTTTGTCACACCTATTGCACTTCCCTGTGACATACCCTGAAGTGCTCAAAACATGACCATAATGCAATGTACTAATTCATATATGCAATTCATATCCTCCCTAAGACATTGCTTGGAAAATGCCTTGAGCTTCCCTTGAAGGAAATAGCTCTTGAACCCTAATTTGAGGATCATCGATCTTATGAGGCTAAAAACTGCGATGGTCGCATGTTGAACTATGCCAAACCTGTGATGACATCGCTCTGTTTACTTGTATACCCATGATGATCTAAAAAAGGCAATTTTCCCAAAGAGGATGAGAAGATTTGTGATCTAGAAGCTTCCAGAGCGGCGAGCTAGAGGTTGTTCAGCATAGATGAGCTTGAATTCTCCCAAATTGGCCTCTTGGTCTAATCCCTATGAGCTACCTCCTTGAGATGAGGGCCTACTCCTATCTTTGGGGAGGTCCTAACTCCCTTTCGCAGCCTATAAATTCATTCTCTCCCATTCCCAAATGGTTTATGGTTAGAGGCAGGGCTGGTCTATGTCTATTTTCACCCTTATGCTACACTTGTGCCTAGAGGCTATTAATTAGACTTGCAGAAGGAGTGCTTAGAGAGTTTCTTGGCATGGACTTGGATTACCACTCAAGGAGATCCTTTCAACAAGAAGGCTTTGGTTGTAAGCTTCCCTTTATTCCTTAAATAATATACAACTGCTGGCTCATCTCGCCAAAATATATGTGTTCATGTATTTATTAGCTTGACATTCCTTGAACAGTTAAGTAGGTTATTGTTGGATTTTCTATTGGTTTTGGCATGCTTTTTTGTCTCTTGATCACTTATGCAGGTACATAAGCACCGAGAGAAGTAGGAACAAGCCGAGGCCCTCAACAAAGGAAATCAAAATAGCATCAGAACGAGGTAGGTCATCTCTTTCATTCTAATTTTAAATTATAACCTAGGAAGATGTGTAGTTGATTGTCACTTCAGTTGCTAGACCCACTCATTGGGCTAGAGGGATCATCTTTGTCTGCAGAGAGGATTATCCTTGTCAACAAACACGTGGCGACCTCTGAGCTTGCCACATGTCCCCTCCTCATTGGTCCATTCCTGAACCAATAAAATAATGCCAACACACCAAACCATAAACCAACCACAATATGCCACTTGTCAAAATATGATAGGCCATTGACCTCTGTTGAATCTGCCCAATCATCTGCCAATTCAGTAGTACCGACTACTGACTATGCAGTGACTGTACATTTTTTTCAGAAATTTCTTTGTTTGGGAAAGCGAATAGAAGGCGATATCTTCCTCATACAAGCTTGGTTTAAGTGAAATGAGTTACATTGGGATCGTATCACCAAGATAGACGTGGTCATTCAAGTTTCCAGTGATTCTAAGAACTTTGATTTTTGAGCTAAATACCGAGCACCTGATCATTTTGACCTAAAATTGTGCATCTCTTCAGAACTTTAGAAAGACCCAAATCATAATGTTTGGAGATAAAAACATGCATCAGTACTCACATCTAGTCAATCGATGAGAAGGTCATACAATGAAAAGTTATTTCAGGTCTCATGATCTTGATCCACCATTGTATTCATCCATGCATAATTATTTCATATCTATGTGACAATTATGGCCCTTACAATGAAATATACTTTAGATTGAAGTATTCATCAAAAAACCATGTCAGTTTCAAATCTAGCACTTTGATCTTCACCTCTTTATATAGTTTATCCCTTATCTAATACCATGGGTCAAAACTACACTAGTGCTGATGGTAATTTTTTATGCGATCAATATCTATTGTCACACTCATTATTATGGGCCAATACCATGGTAAATACCCTTGGTATTTAGAATAGCATGGTGCAAAAGCCATACGCTACTTTCCTTCACCAAACTCATGTGTATACGTGACTTTCTCTTGACGAACCCGCATATAGATTTTCAAATATTCACCTATATCAAACTTTTGATTGTGATCTGTAAAGTACATGATACATGATTTTCTTGATGCAACAACCTTTGTGATGTGAGTGTGAAACATTTCTATGTGATGACAACTACTCATATGCACACAATTACATTGAAGCAAGACAACGTTCCCTTCACATGACAGACAACAATCGCAATGCCCAAAAATGACATATGCTACAAAAAGATGAGAATGTGGAAAAGTCTGTAGGATCAAGGAGGGGATATTGAAATAATCAGCTTACCAACAAACAACCAAGGATGATCGATCGCAATATCCAAAGCAGGCTCTGAAATTCGCATGTGAGCCAAAATTTTAGAGGGTGGTTGTAGCCACTACAACACTTTCCTTATGCATACTCCACCAATGGGCAGGCGTAGCACGTAGTGCCAATTCAAGTGCACGGAATCAATGTACCTCATGCATTTCCATTTCAAACTCATCCAAAAAGATTTTAAAATCGTTCAAACCATCATAATGAGGGAGATTTCTTACCTTCGTAGATACGCACCACAACAATTTTGTCATCATATTGCAACGTAGCATAGAGACTTCATGGAACCAATTCTGCCAATGTTGGAGATCTTCATCTAAGTCTGAAGTACAAGAGTTGTCCCTATCCCACGTGATCTTCCCATCTGTAGTGAGATTGATCCAATATTCATCGCGCATGGTTATCTTGTATATCTTCTCTAGATCATCATCTTCCAGATAATCGCAAACCGATTCAGTGTAGCTCGCTCCTTTAGCAGGGTCCAATTGCACAATAACCCTCATCGCCTTCTTCTCAAATGTCATCCTTCGCTTCTTCAGATTAATCACCACATCCATGTCGAAAACCAAATCAATTCCTAGTAGTGCAAGGTAAGGATTATTGTCATCGACTATTTCAATTACCTCAAAGTCAGCCAACGCACTTGCTCCTTCAATGTCCATTGTTACCCCATACACGCGCCCCATAGGAATGATCTTCTACTGATTGTCCATGCGTAGCTGTATAGGCGACCATTGTAGTGCAAGTCTTCCCATCCTTTCCCATGTCTTCTTAGGTAGTACATTCGCATCATAACCCAAATCGAGGATGACTTGGTCCATTTCAGACTCCCCGATCTGCGCAGTTAACCTCATCTTGTGCTCAGTCTGCTTCTTTCGTTTACCCAGTTTCCTCACAACACGTTGTTCTCAAGGAATCTTAATTTTTCCCGTATAATTGTCAATTAGCTCTTGGAGCCCTTCTATCGCCTTCTGATCCCTCAAAAACTTCATACAAGTTTTGAGAAAAGTGGCTAACAACGAAGGATCCACATCTTCACTATTCTTAGCTGATTTCTCTTGACTCCTGAATGTAGAAGCTTCAGAAAAAATCTTCTTGGCCTCCATAAAAGTTTATTTACCTTGGTTGAGGTCAAACTTGACTTCCTTTTCAGCAGCCATGTGCACCCATCTTTTGATTTCTGGTTGTTTTCCCTTATCGTGTCCTGTGGCCATAACACTGTGTGTTACAATATTGATACTATGATCCTCTTCACGAGGCTCTTCCCTCATCATCTGGATATTCTACGTAGGATATTGTTTTTTTTTTCTCCTGCATCTTAGCAATCAGCATCAGGAAGTCTTCTATCACATGATTGAAATGTCTGCAATATTAACAAGATGAATGTGTTGGGCTTTGACAGTCGCATGAAAATTTCCTACTTCACCATTGTTATAACAAATAACTTTTCTGCGACCTCTGCTAGCCCCTCGTCCTCTTCCTCTTCCATGGCCTTGGAATCCTCCGTGCGCTGCACCCACATCCTGATCCCGAGGCTAGTTTTCCACCTGCATTCGAGAAGTAGGGGTCCTTTCCATCATCAATTCGTAATATTGACAGTTTCTCTCATCATGTCCAACTGATTTACTGAAACTACAAAACAATTCTTGTGGTGTCTGAACAAACTTTTGCAAGAGATGACAATTATTAGCTGCATGCTTCTTAGCTCTTTGGTAGATAATGCACCATAATGGTACTCCCATGGTTGGTCCTATGATATTTCCAGGCTTCAAAGGCACAGGACCTCCTCTAATAAGGTAATTCTAATCAAGAGGGAAATGATCCTTATCATGTCACTTGTCCTTGCATTTTATACACCAAACTTCAACACACACCTCTAGTTGAACTTCCTTTCTTGCTTTAAAGCTCTATAAATCCATGTGCCGAATTTCCAACTGCAACTGAATATGTTGTACTCCAACGTTCATATCTTGTATTGGTGAGGACTCCAACCTCATTGAGATCTCCACAGCCTATGCTTGCGTTCCTATCTTCTATTGCGATAATGGTAATCTTAGGTGAGGCAACAACGAAGAAATGTACCAGTCTCTCTGTTGATCATCCATGATGTTCATATTATCCTGTCAGATCAATAATTTTAGCCTTTGATCGAAATCCCATGAGGATTCATTTACCCTCTGTTGTATCTCCTTAAACTTTGTGATAGGCTATGCCTAAGACTTAGGCTTCTTAAACTCATTGTTTAATGCTTGTTGAGTCTCTAGCAACATTGCGCTAGGTCTATCTTGATAGAACTTGATATACCAAGTTAGTGCCCTATCCTACAGTGTTTTGACCAGCTATACTTTATTTAGATTATTATTAGTGATCTGCTACACTGTCCACATAGAATTTGCAACAAACCATAATTTCTTGGGGTCTTTGCTCCCTACCCCTTTAAATATCAGCATCTTCATTACATTTTCCATGTGGAATGGTTGAGGTGGAGGTGGAGGTGGAATTGATGGATGAGGTTTCCTTGGGATACCCTAACCTACAAATTGTAGAGCACTTTACGGTGTATTTAGAATACTTCCTTCATCATCGCTTTAAGAGGATCCCAATAACGGACTATGTTCAGAGTCTAATTCTCAGTTCCTTCTAAAGGGTTTTCTGCTTTACGTAATCCCAAACATCAAGGCCATGACATAACCCATTTTTCACACAACAACATCTTAATCTAAGCTTTCAGAGATTTTAAATACTTATCTCATGTTCTCTTGAAGAGCCTATGCTCTGCGTTGCTATAACTGATGGTCGTATCAATCGTGAGCTCAGTGAGCTCAGTGACGAATCCTCCTATGATACAATCAATCCAGTGATCAACAACCTGCACGATGTTATTTTATGAGGCTTCCAAGCGCCTCACTAGCTCTGGACTCCACACAATAGGGTTGTTAAGTCTCCACGTACCCTAATTGTTCGCTAATATAGACAGCCACTCATGCAATTTGTAGGGGAAGAAACAAAAAAAGGATTCAGTTTCGTCTATGTACAGGTATTTATTCAACCATTGTTCCTTGTATAACCACATGTTTCTATTCTCCCGAGCTGCAAACGCATGTATCTTCCGATCAAGCCACTTCTCAATCTCTTTCTTAGTAGGGAACCACTTATTTGACATCACACATTCCTCATATAGATCTCGGTCTTGACCACAAAACAATTTGTTGGCTTGATGGGGCCTAACCGAGGTTCATCGTTAACTGTGCCAACCAATAAAATCATAAATTGTTTGCACTTTCAACAACAACCCACGTAGCGTAGGTTGCAATCTCACTCAAAGCAGTATTGGGGGATGCTAGAACTAGGTTTTTGTGTCTAGAGGCATGTGTGATGGTTTCCTAAAGTTCTTATGGCTCAGATCTACCTTCATGTAGCTTTATCCCTTCTGAATAGACAACTACTACAAATCTAACTAAATTACTTCCATATCTTCGCGAAGGTACTTAGTTATACTTGTTATTCATAAACGTTGTAGATCTTCCAAGTTCGCGCAATAAATAAGCATTCATTCATATAAAACACTTTATAGAGCGATGGTATATAAACTTCTCAGAAGTAAATAAAAGGACACAGATGCATCATTTTCAGCCCAAAACACTCTTTATTAAGTGTAAGAATTCAAACAAAGATTCTTTATCCCTATGCACTCAGCTGTAGGGGCCCGCACACTCATCTTGCAAACTTACCAAGGTCTCCCTACACTCAGCGGCATGAGCCTTCCCCTTTCACCTAAGTACAGGGAACAGACCTTTCCTTCCTTAGCACCTTGCTCTTATAATGATTCTTCTTGTTCAGTTCTCCTAAAACTCACTATGAATAACCTTTATATAGCCTTTGCTTTGCAATAACATGGTCTGCAAACCATGGGTGGATCTCAAAACAACTCTATCACCTACCCAACAAAGGGACTAAAGCCCTTTTGACTCCTACTAGCTTTGCGCTCTGCTTCCACATTTCGTGGAGACGTTACAAAAGATAATACAAAATTGACTCAAAACCTAACAAAAATGATCCCAGGGACCCCATCCCAATAATGGAGCTCCAGAATCTGTTCAATAATTTCATAATATTTCATTCATAATCCCAAGGTCATAATAAAAAAAATGTGCAAATCATAGAAGAGGAAGAATGGGATGCAAGTTTGGAGAAGAAAATCAAAGTAAAAGAAAGCATACCACAAGAAGGAAAAGAGGACTTGACAACAACAAGTAATTCGTCAATGGTCACACCTCGAACACCTATCCATACTCAACAAGTTTATCATTAAGTGACATTGTTAGCAAACAATAGGATAGTGTCACACAGGCATGCAAAAACCCCTCCAAGTGCATAGCAGAGATCAACAAATCCATCTTCCCCAAGTTCAACATAAAGTGACATGTCAAGTCCATCTTTATCAAGCATGATAAGAGCAAAAACTAGAAAATTAAGTAATATTTATGAGCATAATAAAGATGGCAATAGTGTAAGTATGAATTCTTAATTCATTTTGAAGATGAAATCAAATAAGAAAACTGGGTAGCAGAAATCGATGAAAAAATAGAGGCAATCGAAAAGAATGACACATGGGAGTCAATGGATTTTCCAAAAGAAAAATAAGTCATAGGTGTGAGGTAGGTCTATAAGACCAAAACCATTTTTGAAGGGAAGAATGAAAGGCATAAATCAATACTAGTTGTCAAAGGATAAAAGAAGCAACACAAAAGATATTTTGAGGAAACATTTGGGCGAGTCACAATAATGGAGATAATTCAGAGAATTTTCTCAATAATAGCACCACATAATTGGAAGGTATATTAGATGGACATGAAATCAATGTTTTTGAATGGAGTCCTGAAAGAGGAAGTGCATGTGGTGCAACCACCTCGACATGAGGTTCAAGCTAAGAAGACAAGGTGTATAGATAAAATAAATCTCTTTATGGGATGAAGAGAGTACTGTGTGCATGGTACAACGGGATAGCTGCTTACTTATTGGATAATGGCTTTAACATATGTGATAGTGAGCCTACTCTCTACATCAAAGAGAGTGATGATAAGTTATTAATTGTTGTTTTATATGTATATTATTTGAATTTTAGAGCGACTAATCATATCCTCATTGTTGATTTCAAAGAAGTCATGAAAAGAGAGTTTGAAATGACATATTTGGGGTCAGTAAGAAACATTTTATGCTTAGAAGTGAAGAAAATAGAGAATGGAATTTTTGTTTCTCCATCAAAGTATGCATTAGATATCGTGAAGAGGTTTTAATGTGCAGAAAAGAAATCCTACGCCAAAATCCAACTGTAATGGGTTTGAAGCTGAGAAAGAATATTGTAGCAGCAGTGTCAATATGACACTATACAAAAGTATGATTTGTAGTTTAATGTATTTGACAACAACTAGACAAGATTTAATGTATGTAGTGGGTTCGATTTCAATATTTATGGAGACACTAAAGGAGACACATTGGTATGTAGCCAAAAAGATTTTAAGGTATGTTAATGGGACTAAAGGATATGGTATTTTATACATTATATAAAGTGATTTCAGGTTGGTTGCCTACACTAACAATGGTTTCGAGAGCCATTTCATGGGCTTCCAAGAAACAACCAATAGTATCAGCATCGACAGCTAAAGATGAATATGTCGCAGCAACAACAACATATTAAGCAATTTGAATGAGAAGAATGTTGAAGGACTTATGACATGAACAAGAAGGAACAATAACAAACTATTGCGACAACAATTCTGCAATAGCATTGTCCAAGAATTTTTTCTTTCACAAAAGGAGTAAGCACGTTGACATTAAGTATCATATTATTAGAGAACTAATCAATAATGGAGAAATTTGTTTGCAATGCTGCAGGTTGCAAAATGTTTTTGCGGACATCTTCACAAAACCATTGACAAGAGATAGTTTTGTCAATTTAAGAGACTATTTGAGAATTGTCAATGTCGGTAGTTGTGATTTATGGGGAGTGTTGGAATTAATCACACCCACCAAACTAAATGCCTAACACCATGCCATACTGGAAAATACATAACAAATCAAACAACAAATTTTGTTTTCATATTGAAGGATGTGGGTTAACTAAAATTTTGAACCAGTGTAGAAGCTCTTCACTCCTGTAAAACACCAGTCAACTAAGATCATAGAACTATCAAAGCAGAATTGGTAAATCGTAAATACTATGGTGTATTGTGCAACTATAATATGTAATGCACAACACCTGAATGTTTAGAAAAATATTTTTTTGAATATGTGATCCCATGTTTAGTTTTAATGTTTTTCTGTCATGAAATCAATGAACCAATGAATTTTTTTGGCTATGGCATAAGATATGTTTTTTTAGTTTAGCAACATAAAATACTCAAACATATGGAGCAAGAATCATGGAGAAACATGTAAGCATAACAAATTTGTCATCGATTAGGTTCCCAATATTAATTGTAGGAATTTACAGGGTAAGTTCCTTAGATAAAACACCAAAGAGCACCACTCACAAACAGATCACAAATAAGTACACCACTATTCTTGACGTGGTTAAAACCCTCAAAGAGGTAAACAATGCACCTAAGCTTCTCTCATGAATGATCACCTAACATATGACCCTCCATGCTCTTTAAATAGAGATCATGGACCAATTGGGTGTTAAGCCATGGATCAAGTGTCGGTAATACTAAGGAGAGAATGAACTGTTGGATCACTTCATGTCTAGAACATATCATCAACGCCGATTGTAAGTTACAAAAAGTACATACTAAAGAAACACATTTTACCTAACTATACACTAGACCAAGTTGTACTTAATTATTTCCTATGTGTCGGAATTTCCTAACATCCCCACTTAAGAACAACTTGGGATAGGATTGAATGATGTACAAAGATGACACAATACGAGAAGCAAGGAAGCATTATATCCTATGCCCCCTTAGTGACAACTTCCTAAACTCCAACCATAAATTGAAGGCTAGTAAACTTCACCTCTGTGAGAGCCTTTGTAAAGATGTCTGCAACTTGATCATCGGTTGAACAATATTGCACTTCAAGAACATGGTCATGAATGAGTTTTCTGATGAAGTGCATGTGTAGTTCAATGTGTTTGCTGCATTGATGTTGGATTGGATCTTTGCATAATTGAATGGCACTTTGATTATCACACGAAAGTGTAGTCAGATGCTGTTGCTGAAAACCAAACTCTAATAGGATCTGACGAATCCACAGGGCTTCCTTACTAGCTTCAATGATGCCATGATACTCTACTTCTGTTGAAGAGAGAGAAATGACACTTTATTTCTTGCAAGCCCATGTAATAGGTCCAAAACCAAGAGTTAAGACAAATCCATAGTAGACTTCCAATCATTAAACTTCTGATCATAACCCACAATAGACTTGAGGTCAAACCCGACTTCCTTTTTAGCAGCCTTGCACACCCATCTATCAGTTTCTGGTTGCTTTCCCTTATCTTCTCTTGTGGCCATACCAATTTGTCTTACAATATTGATACTATGAAGCTCTTCGCGAGGCTCCACCCTCATCATCTGGATATTTTACGTAGGTTGTTGTGTTTTTTTCCTCTGCATCTTAGCAATCAACACCGGGGAACCTTCTATCACATGATCAAACTGTCTGCAATATTGACAATATGGATGCGTTGGGTTCTGACAATCGCACGCAAAATGTCCTACTTCACCAATGCATCATGATATACTAAGAGATTTTTTTATTTTATTTCGTTGAGTCATGAGTGATTGTAGGAATAGGTGCCTCGATGAAACATGGTGTGATGATGAATGGGATGGAAACGAGGCACATGTTAGAAGACTTGTTCGTGGTCAAACAAACACATGAAGCACATAGAGAAAGAGAGCAAAAGGGACACATTCACATGCACCATCAAGAAAATACCAATACCATCGAAGATCCCGCACACTTGGCTATGAGGAGGTGAGAACATGTTACACTGAGAGCATATTGTCACTCAACAACACAACAGCTCAATACGAACACCACAATTAGTGAGTACATGTCAGTGATTTCATGTCGAGTTGTGTCATGAGTTGTTTCACCCATGTCACTACTATGGGCAATACTTGTTGTAATCAATGTAATGTAAAGTGGAAGTCCAAAATACCCACATTTGAAGTTGAAGAGCCATGTAAAGTCGAAAAGTCATAAGAAGTCAAACAGTCATGAGGGAAGTCGAAGAGTCACAAAGGTCATTTATACCCCCTTGGTGATATATACTTCCTCATTATATGAGCAAAGGATTTTTCACCTTGGGTCCTCCCACATAGCCTTGAGAGTTTATAGTATGTTCTTTGAGGAGCGAGGAGTGGCTCCAATGTCCCACTACTAGGACTAGTGATGTATGGTGT
The DNA here is from genome assembly GCA_000404065.3 of Pinus taeda. Taxonomy (NCBI): domain Eukaryota; kingdom Viridiplantae; phylum Streptophyta; class Pinopsida; order Pinales; family Pinaceae; genus Pinus; species Pinus taeda. Next base: position 62,706 of record APFE030977349.1, on the reverse strand, counting down.
ACAGATGTGTCCTAGATCTTTTGCTTAATTCAGAAGCTTGTTTGAGGCCAGCACGTTTTCACATATGTTTTGTATCCGTTTGTAAGATTGTTCTTTAAACGTTTGTAATGCATGTTTGCTTAACCTATACTAAGATAGTTGAACTACTTTGGCTATTTTAGTACTCATATTGTTGAAGATGTATTGTATTATTTATCATTGTTTTCCCATCCGTGTGGACTACACTATCGGACATTAGACAAACCATATTTGTGTTTTCTTGGTTATAATGACTGTCACCCTTGTGTGGATTATTCCACTCGACGATGTACGTGTTTTCCCTTGAACTTTCGTTTTCACGACCGCCGCATCTGTTGTGGACTATTCCGCTAGATGCTCGACAGAGCCTTGTTGTTGTTCGTGTGTGTTTCTTCCTGGGTTGGGACTATTCCCTCTCATCAATAGGCTCACTTTACCTCCTCCCTTTTTTTACAGTAAGAGACCCTGGACATAGAGTTATATTAAGCACACACGTGGCACATTCACCTTGCTTTCTTGAAATTACAAACATAACAATCTCATGTGTTGAACAACAAGAGCTAAGGAAAATATCTAAGATAATGGAAACTTGACCATCGTACCGGATGGGACTCATACACCAAATGGTGTAAGGTCTAGTTGGGACTTCATACCGGGGAGATCCCCTTTGTTGGTGATTCCAGCACCATCCATAGGTTGTTAAGATACTTTTCAGGCATAGAAGTGAAGCAAATAGGAGATGGAATTTATATTTCTCAATCAAAGTATGCATAAAATACCATGAAGAATTTTAATATGCAAAACAACAAGCATGCGCCAAATCCAATTGTAATGGGTTTGAAATTGGGCAACGCATATTGTAGTGGCAACGTCAATCCAACAATATACAAAAGTATGGTTGGAATTTTAATGTATTTGAAAACAACTAGCCCAGATTTAATGTATGTAGTGAGTTTGGTTTCAAGATTTATGGAGACACCAAAGTAAACACATTGGAAAGGAGCCAAAAGTATTTTAAGATATGTTAATGGGACTAAAGGATATGGTATTTTATATAGTGTAGCAAGTGATTTCAGGTTGGTTGGCTACATTGTTGTTGATGGAAAGAGCACATTGGGCTATGTTTTCCATATGAGTTCGAGAGCCATTTTACGGGCTTCTAATAAACAACCACTAGTGTCTCTATAGATAGCTGAAGTTGAATATGTCGCAACAATAACAACAACATGTCAAATAGTTTGGATGAGAAGAATGTTGAAGGATTTATGGCATGAACAAGAAGGAACAACAACAACTTACTGTCACAACAATTATGCAATCATGCAGTCCAAGGATTTTGTCTTTCACAAAAGGAGCAAGCACATTAACGCTAAGTATCATTTTATTACAAAACTAATCAACCATGGAAAAATTGTTTTACAGTATTGTAGATTGCAAAAGCGATTGGCAAACATCTTCACGTCCATTTAAGAGACTATTTGGAAATTTTCAATGTCTATAGATTTGATTAAGGGGGAGTGTTTGAATTAATCACACCCACCAAACTAAATTCCTGACACTGCTATACTGAAAAGTGCATAACAAATCAGATAGCAGATTTTGTTTTCAGATTGAAGGACGTGGATGAAATGAAATTTTGAACCGAGGTACAAGCTCTCCACTCCTGCAAAACAACAATCAAGTAAGATAAGAGAACTTGTTTTCAGATTGAAGGACGTGGGTGAAGTGAAATTTTGAACTGTCGTACAAGCTCTCTACTGCAAAACAACAATCAAGTAAGATAAGAGAACTATCGACGCAGAGTTGGTAAATAGTAAATACCATGATGTATTGCGCAACTATAGTATGTACCGCAAAACACCTGAATTTCGAGAAAATTATTTTTTCTACCATGAAATCAATGAACCAATGAATGTTTGTGGCTATGTCATAAAAATATGTGTTTTTAGTTTAGCAAAATATAATGCTCGAATGTCTGGAGCAAGAATTCCCGAATTCTGGGGAAACATGTAAGGAGACAATTTTTTCCTCGATCTAGTTACTAACATTAATGACAAGTGCATCAAGAATTGGATGTACAACCATCCAATGGTCATTCATAAATCGGTGAAATTTCCTTAATAGTTGATAGGGGTATTATGAATTCAATATATGAATTGGTAGCGTATTCCCATGTTGAACATCAAATGGATGTGCACCTCATTATCGTAGTTGGTCATTATTCATAGAGCGAAAGACAAACTTTTGAGATGTTTCCCACTAAAGAACGGACAGTTAAAAGCATTTCATACATGTGAAGAGGACTGAAATTATATCATACCTTGTATTTCATTTTTGGTGTACAGTAATAATGGTGTAAACAAATATACAGTGATATGGTGTTTAACGGTAAGTTTTGTTGGGTGAAACCCACGAGATGAGGGTTCAAATCTTATTGAGTATATATATATGACCTGTTGTGTCTTGGCTAGAAGAGTAGGCGACCCCATAGCTGATGTCTCGCCTCTTGTTGAGGCATAAGTTTCCTGCTAAGGCGAGGTATAAGTTTCCTTCTATTGAAGTTTCCTTCTCTTGTGCGGCTGCAAGCTATTGCACTTAGCCTAGGTTTATAGTGGCAACTAGTTAGATTTGATCAGGATAACTCTCACCATTTACTAATTATCCTAGATTAAAAAAAAAAAATGGTGTAAATAAATGAGGTGCAGTTTACAGATTATCCTATATTAAAAAAAAATAATGGTGTAAATAAATGAGGTGCAGTTTAGAGAAATACGAGCATCCTTGACCAAGTTAATAATTTTGAATTGGTCAAAGTTATCATAACAAAGTTGTTAATTTGAGTATAGTTATATATTATGTGGTTGTTAACTACTAATTATATTTATGGTGTTTAATATTTTTCAATATTTAAAGAAAGCAATTTATAATTAATAATTTTAGTCCATTTTAAATGGGGATCTACTAAGCAGAAGAAGGATCAAGTCTCTTTAAGTGCAAGCTTCTTTTAGAATGAAAATGATTTAATCTCTTTCTGGACTTATTAGATCAGAAATTAAAATGGATCTAGACTAGTTTAATAATTAAAAGTATAATAATTTACAATAAATTAAAATATTAATACTTATAAACTACATAAACTACCATATAGACAATTCTAGAAAATTATTTACTGATAAAATAAATAAATAAAAAAATATTATTTATTGAGAAAAACAAATAAGGTATAATTTTAATAATAAATAATATGCATAACATTAAAATAAATATAACTATATATATATAAATATGAAATATGTAAAATAATATAATATTAATATATTAAAATGGGGAGATAAATAATAGGCCAGTGAAAAAATATATATATAATAATAATTTGAAAAAAGATACCTAACATAAAAATACCACACAATGGACCATTTGAAGGACCATGTGCACTTACTGTTGTCCACCCATAAAAAAAATTATTAACATTGATATTAGTCTTTCTGATTAATCACCTCTTTAGGATTTGGTACATGTTTCGAACGAGCTAATGTGGTTCATCCTCACGACAAGGTGAGGTTCATCCTTAGGACAAGGTGAATCACTGCTCAGAGTCAGTCGTTGGAAATTAGTCGTTAGGTAATTTGCTAAATTGTTTAATAATTTAGTTATTATGTAATAAATAAATATTATGTTTCGATATTATAAATTGTTAATATTAAATTTAGCTCGAAAATCGTTGTTGTGTAATAAATAAATATTATATCTCCATATTATAAATGGAATAATAATTTTAATATTATATTAAATATTGTTAGTTAGGGTTTGACCCATAATATTAGAAACTAGCTATTATGAAGAAATCATAAGTTAAATCATCTATAACTAATTGATTAAATAATGTAATTTATTAATAATTTAATATTATTAGTTCTTGTAATAATATTAAATCTTATCAATAATGTGTTGATGGTATTCTTATTATTATTATAATTATAGAGATTCATAATATTAAAATTATTAGTTTAGAACTATTATTGTAATATTTTAAATCAATATATTAATTTCTATAATAATAAAATATAATTATTTTAATCTATTATTTTAATATCTATAAGGATAAAAAGACTATAATTGGAATCTGGTAATTTGTTAAATAATGTATTGATGGTATTCATATTAAAATTATTAATTTAGAATTATTATTATAATATTTTGTATTCAATTATAATTCAATATATTATAAAAGTATAATAATTATAATCTATTATTTTAATATCTATAAAGATAAGAAGACTATAATTGGAATATGGTATTCTTATTATTTTAAATTCAATATATTAATTATTTGGATATTTATAAAAATAAAAACTATATATGGAAGGAGGAAAACTAATCGTACTAAAAAAAAAGGGGGTGGGGGGAGGATAATTGAAGATCAAAAAAAAAAAACCTCCAACACCAAACAAAGAAAAATAATACTCGATCAAGGGGGATAAATCAGGCGAGAAGGGAGACCCAGCAAGAACGGAAAGGGGAGAGGAGACGGAAGGGAAGAAGGGTCAAGAGGAGAGAGCTGGAATCCAACTTTTACTTAATTTCCAACCATCATCCCCATTGAGGTTTTTGGCATGCCTCTCTATTTCAATTACTTCTCTGAGTTTCCTATGGTGGAAATGGTCAACCCTACCGATGACTTTGGATTCTTCAATGCAGACATGGTATTTCGAATTCACAGAATGCTCGGCAAGGGCTGATGTGCGAGAGCGATTGTGTCATGCTCACTGATTCTTTGTTTAATAGACCTACCTATCTCTCCAATGTAGGAGATACCATAGTAGTAGGGAATAAGTTAGACCCCTTTTATGTCTTTGGTGAGCACCAGTGTTGTAGCAATAATTTTGCAACTCCTGCATTGCCTACTTTATGCTTATCAACTTGGTAGTTCATAACAAACTTGGAAGCCTCAATGTTGTATGCACAATTACTAGTTCTCACTGCAGGTTGTCACTTGGTCAGCCAGTGCAAGATCTTTAGGAGCTCAAGCCAACTTCTATGGATTCTAGAAGAAGCTCTATATGTGATGAAAGGAGAGAAAGATTACTCTACAGATGCTAATCTAATTGCAGAAATGAGAAAGACTGAAATGTAAAGCAAACCTAGTAAACCCTAATTAACCAACTAATTCTACTTTTGCATAAAGCACTATGAAAATCATGAAAGAAATGCCATTACCTATTCAAGGAAGTAAACAACATATAACTAAGCTATTTCTGGAAGTAAATAAGCGAAAAACATCTTTTTGTTAGCCTCTCTCACAAAACAATAATAAATCCAAAAATAAATTAATTAATTAAATATTCCAAGTTAGGAATTTGTGCCGAACTCTTGGGTTGTTCCTCTAAGATAGGAGTTAATTTAAGTGACTCCTATATTGGTGTGTGTCTGGTGAGAAATTATCTCAACCAAAGGAGAAATTATCTCAACCAAAAGTTTATAAGATAGAACGCACTATCTTGAGAACAGTGTCTCTCATCTATTTATTTGTAACACTATATTCAATTATTTTAAATGAATAATAAAAATGAGAGAGTGAGAATACTTGAAAAAGCCATGACGCTGAAGCCTTTTCCCACCTATATTTTGTGTCTAGTTTTTATGTGTGCTTTATATATTTGTCTGAGTTAATCTCATTTTCAATACTTTTTGGAATTTTGTGTATTTTTATGTGAATTTGACATGCATGTAGTTTATTGTGTGTGAATGTGGCAGCGAATAGGTGGTGTTGGAGGGTGGTTTTGGGACTTGAGAGGATGTAGGATGGTGTGGATGGGTCCTAGGAGGTCTCAGGTGGCCTTCTAGAGGCTTTTCCCACACCCGGCCTTCAAAAGAAAGCCTACAGGAAAATCTACAAGAAGACATAGGAAATCTACATGAAGAAAATAGGGCAACTACAAGAGGCCTACAAGAGGAGGCCGAGAGCAGTTTTCACTATTTTGAGGGTGTAAGAGTGGGTGAAGAATGTGGATGAAGGTTGGAATAAGGTGTTAGGGTGCCTAAGGTCTACCATGAATCACCAGGAGAGAGGAAGATGATTGGGTTTGCTCAAGGAGAGAGGAAGAAGTTCTATGGAAAATGCAGAAAACTAAGGCAGGATTGAGGTGAGGTTTGGGTGACCTGTAGGGCATGGATCAGATGGAGGATGTGATGGCTAATAAGCTGGCCTATTGCTAGAAGAGATATGCTACAAAGGAACTGTCAGTCAACCAATAAGATCAAACAAGCAATGAAATGAGTGCATCTAGAAAAACAAAGTTTTGCATCAAACTAGTGTAAACTATGATCTAGGAAAGGAAATGCTGAGAAATGCTGCAAGAAAGGAAAGAATGAAATAAGACTATTGCAAATAAATAAGTGAGCATGATGAAGAAGATCTGAAGCAAAGAAAAATTGGACTATTAACCTACTAAAAAATTACAAACACTGGAAGTCCTATGAATGAGGAAAATCTGTGTTTTTGGGGCAGCAAGAGGGTCTTTGCCTCAATTCATGGTCCCAAAGGGAGGAAAAGAGGCCAAGGCACTTTTGCTAGCCTTTTTAGTCTTTGCTGATCACTATTTAACCTACTATAGAAAGCACAAATGGAAGAAAACTACTGAATCATCAAAAGAAACCTATTCTTAACCATAAAATAAATACATCTAACAACAACCTAATTTAAAAACTGAAATAAAACATATAAATACAAGTAAATAGGAGCTTGGCTACTTGGATTGGGCCATAACCTGATAGCTTTAGCCCTCTGAGGTAACTCAGTGCTAGCTCAAAAAGGATTCCATCTTTATTATCAAAACAATAGCAAGATTACATGAAACTGTCACAAAATTATAAGCTTGAAGTTGGAGCAGAGTTTACATAAGCAAAAATCCAACAAAAATCCAACCCTAGTAAGGCCCTAGGCCTCTCTACTTACACAAATGAAGCTACCAACAGCTTCCTTAAAATCAGGGAGGCTTGGCTCCCAAAACTCGAGATAATCATCAGTCATCCTCCACTTGCTCGGTTGCCTCCTAGTGCATGATTCGGCTGCTTGTACACTGAGCTCAATGAAGGGGAATTCAAAGTGAGGGGTAATAAATGAGGGGGATTCCCTCCTATAAGTCCTCTCCTTTGCCCACTTCGAGTTATTGCTGCTATTTTTCCACTGGATCCTTGACTTTGACCTCGAAATTCATTAATAATTTCCATTAAACACATGTTAGACCACATGGCATCATAACTAACTCAACTCACTCCATAAGCATAAATATAATCATAAAATCATACAATAAGCTAAGAGAATGGTTGATTTGACTAGGTTAGGAGGTAAAATGAGCCCATATAATTACCCATTTATGAGGCTCATTAGTCCTTAGGGTCAATAGGGTCTTTAATAGATCTAAGGGAATTTTTAATGGTTTGGAGAGGTTTGAAAGAAGAAGAGACATTCATCTTTTTAAGGATATGGGCAATCCTATCCATGGTCCCTTGGATATATAGGAGATGAACCTTAGTGATAGAATCAGCACGGGCGGGTTTTACTCTAGGCACTTTGATGGCTTTGTGAAAGGCCTTGAGGCACTCGGTCCTACTGTTCCCATTATTTTGAAAAACTTCAAGAAGATGAGATTTCTCCTGATCAAGGTGGATATCATTAGAGATTATTAGAGCGTGGGTAGCAAGAGTGCTAAGAACCCTAAATTTTTGAGCAAGGAAGAGATAAGAATTGACATGGAGAAGTGGCAAGATTTCCTGCTCATATAATGGCTCTATGAAATCTAGTAGATTGTTAGGGACACAACCTTTGTAAAGTCGTCTATTATCTCTGCCAAATGGAATTCACTCACAAACTAAAGTTTGTGTTCAGAAGAAAAACAAATATTCAATATGATAGTTAAATTCAACCCGAGATTATACACATATCCAAGAAATATGGCCTTGGGAAGTCATGAATTGATTCATCATCATGGCAAGACTTCAAGGCACACTATTTTTGTAAATAGAGTAACAGAAATATCAATGGTGTTGAATTGATTGTGTTCAACTGCTATTGGTACATTGTTAAATTCAATATAAGTTATTACTTCTGCCATCAAGACATACTTTTTGAATGGGCCATGTATGACATTCATGATAATTTGATTATGCTAAAAGAAGTTGAACTGATTGGCAATGAGTTGGTTATGGGGACAATTATCAACAAAGCAGAAATGTTTGAAATAATGCTTTCCAAAGAGTACCACATAAATGAGTTGTATGCACCCTGAATATTTGGAAAACAGTATAATTACAAGGAATTTGAGGCTCTTTTCCTTCCTAGCGACCATACCCCTACTATTAAAGGCCAAAGGATTAACTAATCTATCATCTCTATCCACTCTCATCCTTCTTGTGGTAGATATACTAAGGACCCCTTTATTGCAATTGTATGAGCTTTTCATGTTTTATTTAACCAAAGCAGTGAAAGTGTGGATATTTGGAAAGTGAAAAGCATCTTTACATTTTCTTTATCTAGTTTAGCAAGAGATGGGTAGCGTGTGATAAGAGGTATGGCTATGCTTATTACACCACAAAAGAAGAAGAAAAAAGTGTTTACCCTGTAACTATATTTGTTAAATTCAAAAATTTGGATGAATGCAAATTTGTTGATGTGGTTCAGAGAGCAAAGCCTCACATCGAATCATATGGATTTCAAATAAACAATGGCATCATACACTCAGCAGAATTGAGCTATGGTGAATATTGCTTGTACGTAGAGGTCAAAGAAGGGTTTTTTGTATCCAATGTAGATGCTCTGACCATGATGAACTATAACCACTATTCAAAACTTGAGCTTTCCAAAATCTTGAATCATAAGTGCCACATGTGAGAACTGGCCATGAGATCACTGGTGAAGATTCATGAAATACAAATACTTAACACGAGTCTAACGAGACTTTGGAAGATCCTGGACCAAAAGCAACCAGAAACAAAAGTAGACAACTTGTTGCAGACTGTGGGCAACGTAGTCTATGTGATGCAGGAGCTTCAAAGACGATGTAGGGAATGAGACATCATGGATGATTGGAGAAAAATAATGCAAGTGACACAATTAGCATTAATAAACGCTCTGAAAGGTGCTCCTATATCCCTCTACAGTATAATTTCTTCTGTAATTTAAAGTTTTCCTTATAATTCAATCTCACACTCTGTAATCTTTGTCAATAAAATCGTTTTCTTACCCAATGCATTTTACCAATTGGTCTCAATGATCTTGCAGTTTTAATCGCTACAGATGAAATTCTCCATGTTATCAATACAATCCATGTGATTTCTAGACTTCAAGACGACAATTTTGAAGCTTGTATTATTTCATTAGTTGTTGCCTGGTTACAAGGCAAATGGAGTGTGAGAATGTTAAAAAAGTAAGTTAGGAAGTCTATCATATTTTGGATAAATTCTATGATAAAGTTGTTAGAGTGTGTATGTCAAAGTTATTTTAAGTAAGTGGCTAATTGAGAAAGGGTATCTTTCACCAAGTTCATTATAATTATCAACTTTGTGTGATAAAAAAACTATGTTATTGTGTATGTGAAATTTCGTGTCTTTCCTCCTCTACCTTCCCAACTGTTGAAGATAATGGAGAATATCTTATAATAGTGTGAGTTGGTTCACAACACCTCAGGATAGGAATTAGTTTCTATTTTCTAGGGTATGGTTCTAACTTCCCTAAAACTATGATTACTATATAATGTGTGATGTACATGGACAATGTAGAGTGTTTTGCAGTGCCAAACTCTCCTAGTTCAGACTCTCTATCGTAGAGATGACCAGTGAGTGTTTTCTATTAATTCAAACATCATTTTTTAACATGGTATCAGAGCATCAGGGTCGAGGAACCTGTAAGCTGAGTAAAGAATCTGCTCAGCGCACCTGAGTCAAATGCAGTGTGTGGTTTTGGCACGGAATAGCCTCGAAGCACGTGTATAAGCAAGAAATTCATGCCGATATCACTAGTATGCTTGCACACTTTCCCTGTACATTCTCAGCACGGCTGAAGGGTGGGACGACACGAATCCATGTTGGATAATCATGTCGATTGTGCAAATAAAAAAAAGGGGCTGAGTCTTGGCGGTGCTTGCTTGTTCTTGTACTTCAAGGTGGCTGCCGAGGGAAGGTTGCGTGGAGGTGGAGGTTGGTGCGTTGACCGTGGAGAAAAAGTGTGGAGAAGGCTGGAAGAAGGCTGCATGGACAAGACCCGAAGGAAGCCAAGGTTACTGCGGTGACCCTGGAGGAACATCCGCATGGAGAAATGTCGTGGAGTTCCCATGCTTTAGGCCACGTATCATTGATCTGGTGACTCTGATCTGGTGCCATTGAATTGTGCAGAGTGGTTTGGATTTCCATTGATCTGCTGACTACCGTTGAGATCGCGCAAGGGTGTGAGAACTCCGGAGCTGGGGCTGTGGTAGAGGCCATGGTAAAGGCTACGAAGGAATGCACGGTGGTTTACGTGTGTGCTGTGGGATCAAACAATGTTGGAGATCATTTGGAGGAGGTAGCATAGTGGAGGCCTGAGACCTATAAGAAGGCTATGTGGAGAAAGCCGGAAGGAGGCCGAGGTTGCTGTAGACTCGTGGAGGAATATCCGCATGGAGGAACATCCATGTGGAGCATGAGAAAGGTAGTGAGGATTGTCATGGAGGCCGAAAGAGCCAATAGCACGGAGGAGTGTGCATTGACCGATATGTTTTTTTTTCATCGTTGTTGTGGATTGGCATGAATCGCAACAAGATATCAGCTTGAGAAGGAATCCACGAACAGAACCAAGACTCGTGGAGATCACAAACACTGTCTTCCATAAAGATTTGGGGTAAATCTAACATAATTTTTTTTACATGTCAAGAATTTTTTTTTTAATTGCCAAGATGAATAATCAAATGATCGAAGATTACTTGAATGAGCATAACAAGCTCGATGGATCCAATTATGTGAATTGGAATTTCAAGATGCAGACTCTGCTAGAAGTGCAAAGTTCTTGGACGATTGCAAATGGCGATGAGCAGAAGCTAGCAACTTGATTAGCATCGATCCCATATTGGGAGAAGCGAGAGGGTAACACAACGATACTGTTGAAGATGTTAGTGAAATACTGCATCTTACCACATATCAGAGAATGTAAATCAGCAAGTGAAATATGGGGAATTTTGAAGGATTTGTATGAGATCAAGAATAAAAATCATCTTCTGTTCCTGAAGAGTAAGATCTTATCCCTGAAGATGGAGGAAAATGAAATAGTTGCTTCCTTCATAATGAGGATCAAAGATCTGAAGAGAAAATTGACAGAAATTGGTGATACAGTTGCAGATAGAGATTTAGTAACCATTACCATGAATGGTGTGACCGATGACTGCCAAATGTTTATCATTGGGATAAACGTGAGAGAGAAAATCCCAAAGTTTGAAGAACTCGCAGGAATACTAATGCAAGAAGAAGAAAGAAGATCGACTCTGAAGCCCCAGAGTGCAGATCTTGCGTTGATGGCAAAGAAGAACTTCTTCAAAGGAAAAGAAAATATGCATCAACAAAATGGAGGAAACTCACAGAAAAGAAAAAATCAAATTCAAAGTATGCATCTGAATAGAAGCAACTCTGTAATTAAATGTTTTTATTGCGCAAAACTTGGTCATATCGCTAAGGAGTGCAGGAAGAAGAAATATCATGAACAATAACAGAAGCATAAATGACATGCAGGTCATCTCGCAAATGACAATCATGTGCAGAACTTTAGATTCTTCATGGCAGACTTTGATGAGAATGTTGATGCAAAGATTTGGTATGTATATTCGAGAGCATCAACACATATGACAAGGAACAAGAAATGGTTCGAAGATTTTAAAGAAATCAACGACGGAGCACAAATCTACCTAGGTGATGATAGAAGTCATCAGATCCAAGGGTGTGGAAAAATTCCTGTCATTTTACCTAATGGTACTATAAGACATATTTATAATGTCATGTATGTGCCCGGTGTAACAAAGAATTTTATTTTTGTATCCATGATTACAGATCAAGATCTCAAAGTTGAATTTTTTAAACCTAACTGTTATATTAAAGATCTGTTGGATGGTATAATGACTATTGCTACAGGAGTTCGAACAGGAGGTATGTACAAATTGGATGTAAGACCAACACCAATTCAATCCTTCATAGTAGCAAGTTTGACTACAAAAGAGTTGTGGTATTAGAGATTTGGTCATATGAACTACAATGAGTTGTTGTTACTTCAGAAAAAGGAAATGGTAAGAGATCTTCCTATATTAAAACAAGTGCATAATGATTGTGATGCCTGTACATTAGGAAATATGCATGGAGTTGAATTCCCTATTCGAGTAGAAAGGAAGCAAAGAGACATACTTGAATTAGTGCACACAAATCTTTGTAGACCCATGCAAACAAAGTCGTTAGGAGGTGCACTTTATTTTTTACTGTTTGTTGATGGCTGCACAAAGTTTTCTTGGGTATATCTTTTGAGTAAGAAGAGTCATACATTCTAATACTTTAAGCAGTTCAAAACCATGATTGAAAAGCAAACAAGGAAGCACATAAAAATTCTCCGCTCCGATCAAGGGGGAGAATACAGGAAGTATGAACTTATCAAGTATTGTAAAGACCATGGGATATTACAACAATTTAGAATACCCCATACTCCTCAGCAGAATGAAGTAACAGAAAGAAAGAACAGAACATTGGTGGAATGTGCTAGGAGCATGTTGAAAGGTAAGGATATTTTGAATGGTTTTTGGGCTGAAGCATTGAATACTGCAGTTTATTTGAAAAATAGGAGTCCTAGAAAGTGTCTTGAGTTTAAAACTCCTTATGAAGCATTATATGGATTTAAGCCTATAGTAAAACATCTAAGAGTGTTTGGGTAAAAATAATTTGCCCACATTCCAAAGGAAGACAGAAGAAAACTAGATTCAAAATCCATCAGATGTACCTTTGTAGGGTATTTCTCACAATATAAAGCTTATATATTATTTAATCCCTCTACTCACAAGATTTTTGTTAGTAGAGATGTCATATTCCATGAGCAGGTTCATGAAGAATCTGATAAGTGCAATGAGGAATGGGATATTCCGTTCTTGGTGGAAGAAAGTGAAAAACTAGGAAACAATCAAGATCAGCAGACGAAGACAGAAGAAGAGAATTCAGATGCAACAATCAAATCGAGTCCAGCAAAGGGAACTCAGAATGGGTTAGAAGCTACACCAACAATCAGAAGATCAGGTAGGTAGACTCAATTGCCTACTAGATACAAGGAAAATGCTTTTATAACTAGTATGATGAATGTTGTTGAACCTTCTAGTTACAAGGAAGAAAATGAATGTATTGAATGGAAAACAACTATGGAATAGGAATGTGAATCTATAATCAGGAACACCACTTGGGAGCTGGTCGAACTTCCTAAAGGGAAACAAACCATAGGTTGTAAATGGTTGTATAAACCCAAGTTTAATGCAGATGGAACCATAGATAAAGTAAAAGCTAGATTGGTAGTAAAGGGGTATTCACAAAAAGAAGGCATTGACTATGAAGACGCCTTTTCCCCTGTAGCTAAACTAAATACCATCAGAATGTTAATTTCTTTTGCTACTAAGAAACATTGGATGATTCATCAACTAGATGTAAAGTATACATTTTTAAATGGAGAGTAGAAAGAGGAGGTTTATTTAGAGCAACCTGAGGGGTTTGTCCAGAAAGGGAAAGAACATTTAGTCTGTAGATTAAAGAAAGCTCTTTATGGACTAAAGCAAGCACCCAGGTCCTAGTATGAAAATATTGATTCATTTTTTCTGCAACTTGGATACAACAGAAGTAAAAATGACCCTAATCTGTATACCATGAAAGATGAAAAGGGGCACATAGTGTTGATTTCTTTGTATGTAGATAATTTAATTATTACAGGTGATGTTGTTGTTCTAACCAGAGAAATCAAGCAACACATGTCACAAGTGTTCGAAATGAAAGACCTTGGTGAATTAAGATACTATTTGGGTGTTGAGATTTGGAGAGACTCAGGACAAACTTTTCTGTCCCAGGGTAAGTATGTCAGAGGTCTACTAGAAAGATTCTGGATGGATCAGTGTAAGGCTACAATAGTACCATTACAGCAGAACATTAAACTTCAAAGTGAGGATGGCTCTAAAGAGGCAGATGTGACACTTTATAGACAACTCGTTGGGAGCCTAATCTACCTAACCACTACTAGACCAGATTTGGCTTATGTAATTAGTGTGTTAAGTCAATACATGTCCAAGCCACTTGCAAGTCATTGGAATGTAGCAAAATATGTTTTGAGGTATCTACAAGGTACTGTAGACTATGGTATTATTTATATTAATTCCTCTGATGTTAGATTGACAAGATTTACAGATTCTGATTGGGCTGGAAATGTAGACGACTACATATCCATAACAGGCTATGCATTCAGCATTAGATCTGGGGTAATTACATGAGTAGTAAGAAACATAACACAGATTCCTTGTCTTCAGCAGAAACAGAGTATCAAGCTATCTGTGCAGCAACGTGTGAGGCAATTTGGTTAAGGAGACTTCTCTAGGATGTCAGGGAAGAACAAAAAGATGCAAAAACAATCAGATGTGACAACCAGAGTTCAATCAAACTTTCTAATAATATGGTGTTTCACAAGAACACTAAACACATTGATACATAATTCCACTTTGTCAGGGAGAAAGTACAATCAAAAGAAATCCATCTTGTCATCTTGTATATTGTAATACATGTGATAATGTTCCAGACATTTTCACTAAGCCTCTTGGCAAAATTAAGTTTGAAATGTTTAGGGAGATGTTAGGCATATTTGTGAACCCCTTCTCTATTAAGGGGGAGTGTTGAAGATAATGGAGAATATCTTAGAATAGTGTGAGTTGATTCACGAGAACACAATAGGAATTAGTTTCTATTTTCTAGGGTACGGTTCTAACTTCCCTAAAACTATGATTACTATATAATGTATGATGTACATGGATAATGTAGAGCGTTTTGAAGTGGGTGTTTTTTTATTAATTTAAACATCGTTTTTTAACAGCAACAAATAATCCTCATACCATGGTTTGAAAAACTTGGAGATCTAGAGGTTGATTTGGTTAGATTGTTTTCGTTTGAAAAGTGTGGAGCTCTAGAAGCTATGTTGGCTAGATTTCGTACAAAACTGATGGACAGAAATAGCTAGTGATTGGCTACATGTCTCATTATAGAAAGGATTCTAGTCGGTTGTTTGATTTTTGGAAATTGTACAAATTTGTGGAGGGTATTATAAATGTTTCTGAACTATGCAGCATTTTTTTGTTATTTTTCTCGATTGGTTTAAGTGACATAATTTGTTTTATTGAGGTTAAAATTAATCATTGGTTTACAGAGCTTTGGTAGCAGACAAACATTTTTCACGTTTAGTGGTAATATGTTGTAGGCGTACTATTATCGGGAAAACTAGTGTCCATCCGGAGTTACTAGTCCCACTAAGACGGGTAGCTATCTTAGAAACAAACAAACTAAAGTCACTTGTGTGTTCCTTTATGAGAAATAGATGAGAGAAAAGCAAAGAGTACCAACCTCAATCTTTCACTTGGCTTTTCGCTTGTTTCCTCTCCTCTTTGATAGAGCTTTGCCACTCTTCCTTACTTGTCCCGCTTCAAAGAAATTCTGTAGAGTGAAAGCAACATAATACTATGAAAGCATAGAGATCTATAACCATAAACAATATAGGATTAGATATATATTAACCATACAAATGCATATATCAATACAAGATTTAGAGATATACAAGAATATGGAGGAAAACTCAAATAGATTTATTGATAGAAGTAGTAGAAGAGAGGATTACAACCCGTTGATTTTACCCAGCTCCATTCTCCTAGAATGAAAGCCCTCTTTACCTCATGAAAAGCTAGATCACCCAACACTATGATGTTCCACAAAGAAACCAATAGCACTTCCTTGCAAGATAAAAAATTCTAGCTTCTATATCTCTATGATGAGGGATCCATATATAGATGTTTGCAGGTGGGTGAGTTAGCTTCTGGGTTTTTGATTAGTGTCATTTCTCTTAGTTCTTGGTTCCACTTGGAGATTTCATGATCTCTTACTCATCTGTGGGCGAATTCAGAGAGGCAAGTGTCAAATGAGCAGTTTCTAGAAGATTCTCTGGGTTTCCACCTAGCCAACTGCCTCTGCCATTTGTCTGCTCTCGCTCATCGCACCCTACAGAAGGGCTTTTCAGTATGCATCACACCTTCTGCATGTAGTAATTGAAATGCATCGCACCCTTAGCACTGAGCAGTCTGTATGGTCCAGTTTTGACCAATTCTGAGTAGCTTTTCAGGGAGAACTTCTGGGAGATGATGTAATCAGCTGGCCTTATTCCTTTAGGGTGTGAACCAACACTTTTAGGGGCTTAGAATCCCTTGGTTTATGGACATATGATATTGGGGTTGCAGTGCCCAAATATGTCTATAACAGTTGCCCCCTAAAGCATGAGGTCGTAAATTTTCTGATGTCGGGTGAAATGCTTTACCATGAGGATCCGAGGTTTTTCGAACTGGAAGGTGACCTGTAATAAGATACAATACAATACATTATCTTCATAATATTTTTCATGATCCAGCTGAGGTGGGAATTCCCATGCTCAGCTTTATAAATTCATTTTCATGTACATTGGACGAACAACCATCTATGTGGCAGACTGATGATTCTGGTAGAGCTATCATCCCTTAGCTTGGATGATTATCTGTGTAGCTATGATGTACATTTGATGTCTTTATTTTCTTGAATATATCGCAACCCAGATGGGTGAAACTAGATCCAGGGTCTTTAAGCTCATTCAATCTTTGCTCAAAGTACAAGTCGATCCATGTGAAAGGATGTTCTAAAATCGAACATGGAAAGACATCGCCAGATTACCAGCCAATGATGTAAGCTATTAACAAGCGTGAGAGGAATCACCGATAATGATGATGACTCTCAAGGTACGACAATACAATTCACGTGGTGCGAATACATGAGTCGATGTCGAACACCATGCAAAATCTCTTGGTCGAAGGCCATTGATGTAAACCTGCTGCCAGAAGTGAGAAACTTGCCATTGAGGTATGCAAGCTTCAAAGTACTGAAAAGGTTGTTCCTAAGTTAACTTCTTGGATAATGAGCTGGTATCGATAAGAAGTGACCCGTCATAGGAGGGCCTTAATGAATCCCACATCTACAACACAGAATGGAGCAAATGATTTTGAAGGGGTGAAAACGATCTAACGATACAAGGTTTAGGGTGGCGGTCATGAAAGAATAAAGCGTGAAGGTATTGCAACAGATGAGATGTAGGCTGGGTTGGTAAATTCTCTAAGCGACTTCTCTTGAACATATCGGCGACACTGAAATGGATCAGTTTTGTTAACCCAAAAGATGGATGGTATGGAGGACCAATGGTGATATGACTGGTGAACGAAATAACCCAACCCAGCTCAATCATGTTGATGGAGTGAAAGTGTCATGTTCAAGAGCAACTTGCTACCAATAAAGTTTCTTCAAGTTTTCTTCCCAATTTTTCCCCAGTCATTGCTGGCCAATACCTCTTTATTTTTTTCAAGCTTGAGGAGGATAACATATGCTTGTTCTATAATTTTCCCTTCAGTCAAACCTGTCGCTATGTTTTAACGAGCCTAGCGACAGTGAAACTAGCTCTTGTCTGCATGGACAAGTTTGTCGCTATTGTTTTAACGAGTTTAATGACAACGATAACTTGGTCCTTTTCAATTTTAGAGAGTCTAAAAAGAGACACAAAGGTAACTCCAGTAATCCTTTTTCGTAGTATAATTCCTTAAGTCCAAAAAAGTATAAAATAATACGAAAGGGATGACTTTTCGATAGTTTTAACGAGCCGAACAAGACAAGTGCTAAATCTTTTTGTGCAATGGTTCCTCAGGTCCAAAAATATTAAAATCTAGAGGAGGGATGGCACATCTGATCACTTTAACAAGCTGGAGAGGCCAATTGCTCGACAATCTTTTCATATTTTACAAGTTAGATGAAAAGAGCTTAAAGGAGACTCGTTTTTTTTTTTTTGAGGAACGAGTGATGTTTTTGGGTAGCAGCTGGTTCGAGGTAAGGTTTGGAACTTTTCAATCACGACAGTGTAAAGAAAATGGCTAATAGAATCACTCATCGCAATTGTTCCTCAAAAGGGGTAAAGAATCAAATGGAGATGTATGATCGGCTAGAAAGAGTGGAGGTGACGGTAAGAACACAACCAAGGCTCAAAAGCTGATGATTATCCGATCACAATGGCTATTTACCGATGGATAGGTTCATTTTTTAATGAGCTTAAACTATGGGGGAACATTTTCTCATCGCTAGGTTTATTTTTTAACGAGCTTGAAATTCGCGTAAAACTACTCGTGCTAGTCATATAATAAGGATGTCTCATCGATAGGTTCATTTTTTAGGGAGCTTGCCCCATTCGAAACTTTGCTCCGGAGCCTTTCGTTATGCAAGCTAAGAACGACCAACCTATGAGTTTAAAGGGTTAAGAACCTACAAACTAAGAAAATAAATGGTCACTTCTCACTTGCATGCAAAAATGTTTGCATGCCCCTGAGTATAACGAAGTAGAGTTTCTAGGTCAACATACAGAAGTTCTTGCATTAGCAAGATTGTTCCACCCGCGTAGCAGACAAAACACTTCCTT
This sequence comes from Pinus taeda, assembly GCA_000404065.3. Taxonomy (NCBI): domain Eukaryota; kingdom Viridiplantae; phylum Streptophyta; class Pinopsida; order Pinales; family Pinaceae; genus Pinus; species Pinus taeda. Next base: position 43,925 of record APFE030977349.1, on the reverse strand, counting down.
GGCTCTATCCATTGAAATGGATGAAGGTGATTCCAGTTCCAATCATCTAACCTTTGATGAGGGAATCCTATTCCAGTCTAATCCTATTTTCCTAAATGGATGGGTGTGTCAAACTAGTCATATTCCTACGCAGAAACCTACCTTATAACTGGGGTTTTCCTGCCAAAGTAGACTAGGGCACATGCCTCTTGGTTTTAGCCACATTCACCGAATCACTCGCGTTCATCAAGTGGATTGACTAGAGATTAATGAGACATTCCTTGTGAAAAAAGACCATTTAGGGATGGCACTTGACTATTAGCTATGTGTGAACTGGGGAATGAAAGCTAGTCTACGAGCTAGACCACTCTGCCTTCATGTGGAAAACACATCACTCGAAAGAGTGAGGAAACAATAGCTCCCATGCTATAAATGTAATCATGCCCAAGGAGTAGATTTTAATCTAAATGTCCTTGGACTACCATTACGTTCAGGTAGACGGTTTTCCCTCTCAAAGTTATAGGAAAACTTGGAAGGATCCCTAATGGTCAATTGGTTCCTTTGTTGAAGCCTGTTAGATTTCGAATCTTAGGCAGGAGTGATGGCGAACCAAGTGCTTTGCAAGAAGTTGAGGAAAGGATACTCATATAAGCCCCTTCATCTATGATAGTACCAACCATGACCATTCTGTAAGCTTGTACTATGATTCGGAATGGTACATTAGATGGTAGACGGGGTCTGCCTAATAGATTCCAATCGAAGGAAACGACTAGGTTGCTTGGAGGAGGGACCAAATAAATGCCCGGGTAAACCTTTGACAAACTTCCTTCCTACGGTAAAGGAATGGGTAGATTGCCCCCATGTTCATCGGATTCTGTGTTGACGAAAAGAATTTGAACTGTGTCGTTCTCATTCTCTTTGGTGACTATATCATCTGAAGGTAGACCTTCTGAAGACAAGACTGGGTCAACTACCGTCTCGACCCGTTGACTTTGATCCTGTGTGGACTCAGAGGGTTTATATTCAATGATAGATGCTTCAACCAACCACAAAGGTGTGTCAGTCGGATTTTTAACTAGTGATGGAATTGGCAAGAGTTTCTTGTATCCAGGAGGAGCCGTAGCGGTGAAGCAGGATGGTTATCCAAGACTCTTTTAGCTTCGTCTAGGAAGGGACAATGGTGGATGGCATGATCACCTTCACATAGTCTACAAGGAATTTTAGATCTTCCTTTTCGTCCATTGACTTCGTTCTCACTAGTTGACAGTGTACTTTCAGCATAATCGTCAGAGGTTGAGGACACCGGATTGTGCAAGCAAGGAGACCAGACCCTTAAGATCCGTGGAATGCAAGGACAATCTCAATGATAGTGGTATCCCTTGCAAATGACACATGGAGATTTTGGTTTGGACAGTGCAGTGTGTGGATTTTCACTAGACAATGCATGGTTGCCCCCTTTTGCTGTTGGCTTCTTCTTCTTCTTCTCCTTCCCTTTCTTCTTCTTCTCAGTTACTTGGTTTTTAGTTTTACTAGCTTCACCAAGCGAAGAGGAAGAAGGAGAGGGAGAAACAAACAAAGTAGAAGGCTGGGGGGTAACTATAGTATCATCTGGTTGCTGATTTGATTGCTTCGGAATCACGGTGCTTTGAACGATAGAGGTCGAGAAGAGCCATACTGGTAGGCCAATTGTCAGTCCTGGAAGGGACAATGTGGCCATATGAGGTGCACCAACATCTCCCCAAGAGGAGAAAGCACTAGGATCCTTGATTGGTGGACTCCATTTTCTCAACCTAAAGACCAAGAAGGGAATAGTGATGTTATTCCGATTAAAATAAATTTTATGATGCTTTGACACAACTTGCTTTTTTTATTTTTAAGAGTCGAGAAAAAGCTAAAGTTGACTCTAGTTGCCTTCGATTTTTAATGAGCCTGAAGTGACAAGTGCTCAGATGGACCTTTTCTTTTAAGGAGTCTGAAAACGAATGAAAGTGACTACTCTGGAAATCTAGACAGAGGGATTACCAAACAAATCGTAAAACTGCAAAATACTTTTTATGATATGGTAGTCAATTTTCCCGAATGTTGTGTTCAGTACATTGCGATCGATAGGGCGGTAGACACGGCTTCCTAAGGATAAAGGATGTAGCCTATTGTGGTCTCCCAATATATACTCGACAGTACGTGGGAGCACAAGTCTGTACTGGCACTTGTCGTCTCAAAGAGGAGGAATCACCCAACCTACAATGAAAGTGATAGTTACCAAGCTTTACGACGCCAGAATACGTCTCTAGCCTATACTTCTAAATGTTGTGCATTAGGTTCCAAAGCGTTGTTATGTTCATTGAAATTTATTTTACAATTGATATTTCTTAAGAAGTTTTCCTTTAAGGTTCACCGCGTGATGTAGATATACAATTCCTAAATATTCAATCTAAGATGATAAACAGTCGTTTATTTTCTTTTTGCAATGAAAATCCTAGCTACTAAGAAAAGAGAAGCAAGATTCTTTCCACATAGAGGAGAGAGCACACACTAAGATGCACTGTCCTAAACCAATCCCCACAAGCAGTGTAAATGCAAATGCACATGCATGTATTTGTTTTCCGCTTTCTTAATGTGTGAATGACAAAAAGAATGCTAAGTATAGATCTGAACTATTTTTCTTTCAAAGTGACCATACTAACAATTTTCTTTTTAAAAAATGAAAGGAAGACTAAGACGACACTTTGCAATTTTGAATTAAAAACTGCTTTTGACATTTGAAATACTATTAATTCAAATCAAATACAAGAGCAAAAGTGTAATCGACTATCAAAAGAGGAGGATTATTTTCTCTGACTGAAAACAATAGTTTCAGCACTTTCAAATCAAAAGACGACAGTTCGATTAAGCTATTGTTTGCAAAGGAGCACTGTAAATGGCGAAAAATACATAAAAAAATTCACAATTCTTTATACAATGGAGGCTAAATATTGCAAAGGAAGGGAGTTTCAAGAGTTGTATACTGATCACAGACAACAAAACTACTGAATAAAGCTAAAGACAATGAAGAGAAAACCAAAATCTGGAGGTAGAAATAGTCTTACCTAATCATCGCACTTGTAACACAGGGAAATAGGGATGCATCTCACCTTCAGCACATGGGAGGTGTGATGCATCCAGGCTGACAATGAGAGATAGTGCGATGGTCCAGGGATGAGACTGGGCTTGGTTTTTGCTCACAGTTTGCAGCTTAGTTCAGGGATTTAGGCTGAGCTAATGATAGGCAGTAAACACAAAGCATAGGGTCTGATATAATGAGGTTAGTTGAGCTACCACCAGGGCACTTAGGATGTTTGCAAGTCAGATGTTTAGTTCATAAACTAACCCAAAGATTGACTGAAGCAGCGTTGATCTACTTTATAGTTGCATAGCAAAAGCAGTTCGAAGGCTAGCTGGCTTAACTTCAAGCTCCGTCTGTAGTTTATAAAGAAAACAAACTAGAAACAAGCAAACAAGCTATTCGCTCCCCAGTGGAGTCGCCATTTTGTTATCGGGAAAACTAGTGTCCATCCAGAGCTGCTATTCCCACTAAGACGGGTAGCTATCTTAGAAACAAACAAACTAAAGTCACTTGTGTTTTCCTTTATGAGAAATAGATGAGAGAAAAGTAGAGAGTACCAACCTCAGTCTTTTGCTTGGCTCTTTGCTTGTTTCCTCTTCTCTTTGACAGAGCTTTGCCACTCTTCCTTACTTGTCCCACTTCAAAGAAGACTTGTAGAGTCAAAGCAACATAATACCATCAAAGCATAGAGATCTATAACCATAAACAATATAGGATCAGATATATATTAACCATACAAATGCATATATCAATACAAGATTCAGATATATACAAGAATATGGAGGAAAACTCAAATAGCTTTATTGATAGAAGTAGTAGAAGAGAGGATTACAACCCATTGATCTGACCCAGTGCCACCCTCCCAGCATGAAAGCCCTCTTCACCTCATGAAAAGCTAGATCACCCAACACTATGATGTTCAACAGAGAAACCAACAACACTTCCTTGCAAGATACAAAATTCCAGCCTCTGGATCTCTAGGATGAGGGATCCATTTATAGATGTTTGTAGGTGGGTGAGTCGGCTTCTAGGTTTCTGATTAGTGTCATTTCTCTGATAGTTCTTGGTTCCACTTGGATATTTCATGATCTCTTACTCATCCATGGGTGAATTCAGAGAGGCAAGTGTCAGATGAGCAGTTTCTAGAAGATTCTATGGGTTTCCACCTAGCCAACTGCCTCTACCATTTGTCTGCTCTTGCTCATCGCACCCTACAGAAGGGCTTTTCAGTATGTATCACACCTTTTGCATGTAGTAAGTGAGATGCATCGCACCCTTAGCACCAAGCAGTCTGTATGGTCAAGTTTTGACAAGTTCTGAGTAGTTTTTCAGGGAGAACTTCTGGGAGATGATCCGTGGGCAAATTCAGAGAGGCAAGTGTCAAATGAGTAGTTTCTAGAAGATTCTCTGGGTTTCCACCTAGCCAACTCCCTCTGCCATTTTTCTGCTCTCTCTCATCGCACCCTACAGAAGGGCTTTTTAGTATGCATCGCACCTTTTGCATGTAGTAAGTGAGATGCATCGCACCCTTAGCACTAAGCAGTTTGTATGGTCCAGTTCTAAGTAGTTGTTTAGGGAGAACTCTTGGGAGATGATGTAATCAGCTGACCTCGTTCCTTTAGGGTGTGAACCAACACTTTTAGGGGCTTAGAAGCCCTTGGTTGATGGACATATGAGATTGGGGTTGCAGTGCCCAAATATGGCTATAACACGTACCTCTAAGGAGCCGTCTTTATCTGGACTAGAGGCGACAAGTCGCCAATGTGTTCATGTTTCCTAGATCCTTCAACTAAGAGCAAACTTTAATTGTCATTAGTGACTTAAAAAGATTATTTATGTTTGTTTAGAGATGTTCTATACATCAATGAATATGAGAGATTTTGAAAATTTTGATCTCTATTGAGATTAAATAGATTTAAATTTAAATTTTATGGTCTATCATATATAGAAATGCATAATACTTAAAAGTTTTGCTTGAGTTTAAAACTTTTTGTTGTCATTTCCTGTATATTAGCTCCAGATGGTTTGAACTAATTATTTCGCCGAGTGTTCATGCAATTATTTATTAGTTTCTAATCTAAATTACTTGTGGATTCAATCTTGTACAAATGCATTTTTATTCTGAGGAAAATTATTTTGCCTCCATTTCTTATATGGATTTGTTTCCTTCTATCCTGAATAAGGGATAGAGTATTTTTTGGAAATTTTCACTCATACTCTAGGATGAATATTTTATTTTCGCAATTGCTGATGCAGGGGATCCACAATACTTGTCCACCGTCGGATTGAGCTTGATAAACCTGATGCCTAAGATCCTTGTTCAATCCATGTTCAATGTTGGATTGGGCCATGAGATCAGGAGGAACGTTGAAAATTGAACACATCCCAGCACTTTCGAGGGCTTCTAGCCCGTCCCCAAAGGGCGCATTTTTTTTTAAATTTAAAATATCAAAATCACTTGTAAATATAGAAAGATTAAATTTTTATATTTCAAAAAGAATTCAATATTTTAATAGACTGTTAATATTTTTTTAAGTTTTTTAAATTTGCTCTTAGTTTTATACTGATACGCAATATTTTTAATAAACAATTAATACGTTTTTAAGTTCTTTATATTTACTCTTATTTTTATATTGATAATAAATAATGGCAAGGCAAACTCATCTTATAAATATAGATAGTTAGATTAAAATTTTATATTTCAAACAAAAACATCAATATTTTAATAAAATATTTAATATTTTTTTTAAGTTTTTTAAATTTGCTCTTAGTTTTAAACTAATACGTAATTTTTTTAATAAACTAGTTAATAATTTTTTAAGTTCTTTAAATTTATTATTATTTTACACTGATAATAAATAATGGCAAGGCAAAACTCATCTTATTAGTCCCTGCCTTTGGCATAGCAAGGACAATAGCGATCGATCGATCGTTGACTTCCTATTAAATCACTTTGACCAAATAATATTTCCCGTACATTTCAGGTTTAAACCAATGTTTTAAATAAAATATTCTTCTGAACAAACTTTTATCCAATGTTTTTGTTTCGATATTGCCGACTTGACTGTATACTTTTCTCAAAACTTAGGATAAAGAGTTTGGGGCTCGCCTATGTACTTTTCTTAAAACTTAGGATAGGCAGTTTGGTAGGCTTGACTCTACGCTTTTCCTAAAACTTTGGATAACGAGTTCGAGGTATGGCTGTATATGGTAAGAGACACACATCAGATAACCATCATCGTTGTCGTTGCATGTACAGCTACCATGGCTTCTTCTACAACTGCCATGTCTTCTTCCAAGTGTCCTAATGCATTGAATTTCTGACCTTCAGAAGACTGGATAAATTGATTCTAGAGAAAACACACGGAAGCATGCTTTAGAAATTATGTGGAAGAATTTCATGAACTAACCTAAATCGAAGTTCTAAAGATGTACTCGTAATCTTCAACAGACTAGATAAATTCATTCTGAAAACCTCGCCGAAGTCTATAATAGCAGGAGTGGCAACAATGGAGGAGTGGCAGAAATGGAGACTCCTTTCATCTACACTTGCACCACAGAAGACAAGGTAAGCAAGGTAAGCAACACGAGAACCAATGGCACAGTAGTTGTTTAAGCAGTATAGCAATGATTTTGTTTGAAATGTTTTTCTTACATTTCTATTCTTCTCTGGAAACGATTTTCTTTCTGGCATCGTATTCTTCTTTGGCAATGATTTTTCTTTTTGGTATTTTCTTGCTGGGTTGTTTTGCAATACGTTTCTATGTTTTTGGGGTGCACCCTTCTTTATTTATTTTTATTACCATTATTTTATTTTCATTATCTCATTGCCAGAAGAAATTTATAGCTTGTGGCTAGGAGTGTGGTGGATTAATATCTGTCTGGTAAGATAAATCTTGATGTTATTATTATTAGTAGGGAAGGGTTTATTTCATCTGATTTGGAAGTGTTCGTTTAACCATGCACTATTTGCGTAGGAATACGCATATCATTAGCATGGCATGTGAAAAGATCATTAGCATGGCTTCCCAAAAGTTTCAGAAAGGCGCATGCAAATAAGTTTCCGAAATTATTTCAACAGAAATAGGTAGGTACTTTTTGTTATAACACATCCCTTATAAGTAATATTCTCATAGGAACTTATTGCAGGTATGCCACATTCTTTCAATTACAGGAAAGAGAACCTAGTGGAATGCACCAGACCTAAGAGAAAATAAAAAAAATTACATTTGCAATATTCTTGAAAAATAAATCTCTGGTTTGAAGTAAACAAAATAGAATTTATGAAAAACACTTACAACAGCTTCATATTCAAAAGGGTGCTCATCCTCCAAGTGGGAATAGAGGGAAGTAATGTCATAGTCATCAAAGCAGGCTTCTGGAAAAGAAATGTGAATCTAAGAATGATTCTCTACCTAGACTTGAAGCAGGCGTTAGCCTCATTGAATGCCGAGAATGATACCATACAATTTTTATTATAGACAAAATATTCAAAAATCTACCCTAGTTCGGGGCATTCCAGGAACAATGCGCCCACTGTGAAGTTGATAACTTTCATAAGTTCAAAAATAAGCAAAACTTGCATGTAGCATTAAAGAAATCTGACACAAAAAGGGTTACTTTGCTTATTTAACTGTGCATCGAAAACAAAAACAATGTTGATTTCCAAATTTTTGAAGATTGCAAAACTTGCATTCCCAGAATTAAAGAGAGGGCTTTTTTTTTCCTTTTTTTTCAGTCATTTAAGAGGAAACCCAAACAATGGATAAAGGGTCGACACACTTCTGTTATTTGAAGAATATTTATCAACCCCGACAAAGCACTACACTTCGCCAGCAAAAAAACTTTTACAAGATAAAGTTGCGAATAAATCACTCGGAGAAGAGATTCAAAATCTATCAATTCTTCCGTATCTACGTAATATTCTTCAAGAATCACCTTTACTTCTTTCTCTGTTAATAATTCCTGAAAAGCTTTAATTTTATGTTGCAGAAACTATGTTGCAAGCTGAAGTATAGCTTTGAAGCAGCAAGTCCCTACCAATAGAGCAGAACAGGTACAAAAGCAGCAAATAGAATAGAACAGGGACAAAAGACGCAAATAGAATAGAACAAGGACAAAAGCCACAAATAGAACAGGGCAATTCACTGTCATGATGTTAAAAGGTAGCGCAAAAGGCTTAACATGTTTTGCTCTGCAAAGATGGAATTCTAAGAAATGTAGTATCTCCAAATATGGCTCATTCACTTACAGGTAGAGAGGAAGCTTAAAAAAGCAAATGAAATAATGGAATGAGTAATGATAAGGAACTAATTAATTTATTTATTTTTTTTAAAGAGAGGGTGAGGTAGACACGTCTCATGCATGCAAGGCCATGAGATCCTTTAAATTAAAAATAAATGTTTCAATGAAAAAAATACAATAACTAAAAAGAAATTAAATAAAACAAAAAATGAAGTTAACTGCCAAGTGGAGTTTGCACGTATCCAAGTGCCCTAACTCCACATGAAATGATTTTCTCTTGAATCATTGTCCTAGAACACTTTTTGCTGCTTGTTTTGAATCATCGTGCTAAAACTTTTTGCTACTTAACCAATTGTTAAATGACTATTAAAACTGCTCATGTTGGGTTTGGACCTTCGCCTTGAATATCAGACTCTTCATCTGGCTTCATCTAGCTCTCAGGAATCCTCACGAAATGGGTCTCGCTTTGTCCTAGAACAATTTTTGCTGCTTGTTTTGAATCATTGTGCTAAAACTTTTTGCTACTTAACCGATTCTTAAATGACTATTAAAACGTCTCATGTTGGGTTTGGACCTTTTCCTCGAATAGCAAACTCTTCATCTGGCTTCATCTAGCTCTCAGGAATCCTCACGAAATGGGTCTCACTCTGGAACTATCTGTAAAGCTTCTGTTGTTTTCCAGATTCACCAATGTAGAATCGTTGGACATAAGTGGAGCAGTGCCAACGATCCCCGTGTGACACTCCAATGAAAAGATTTACAAATATTAGAAAATACATATTCTACTTCTGCCCACCATCGCATCAAATGTCCATTTACACACAGGTGTGTACTACTTTCCTGGTTTTAATGGTAGCCCATAACTACATATTGTTTACCCTACCTTTCGTTTCTGCATAGAATACAATTCATTTCATTAACAATAAGGTTGTAGATTAACAAATACAATTGGGCGTATGGGCAATTACACAAGTTTCTCAACCCCGGCAGGGACTACCACTACGATAGTGGCTCCCTTGTTTCTTTAGTGTTATACAATTCCAATTGCCTAGTTCCCCATCAACACAAGCATATCTACATGAATTATGAGCTTTCGAGTTCCTTATGCACTAGAATGAGAAAATATGAATGAATGGTTACCAGTACATACAACAATAGTAATTCATTTCATTCTTTTACATAGACAATGATACTAATTTATAATATGCTCATGCATCTATCATAATGCGAAGGATTGGTCTCACCTATGTCTTAAAGGAAATTATTGTAAAAATAGGGGCACATAGGTATTAAAGGAAACTATTGTAAAAATAGGGACCAAGGCATCATATCATATTTTTGAATTCATCGTTTTCTATCCATGTATGCCACTTCACTCACTCTTTGAAAATAACGATAGGTTTCATCCATTAATTTGAATTTTCAGAAGCAACTAAACTAATTCCTCCACTATCCACTTCACTTTTGGAATTTGTTGAAGGCAAAGGACGTGACACAGTGTGAAAATGTACTCAATTAATTTAATTATGAACCCAATCTTGATTGATTCTTCAACATATAAAATGCAACACAAGCATGAGTGGCAACTTTGTGATTGTCCAACCACATCTGATAAAATAATCCATAGAGAATATAAGTTTTAAGAATTATTGTAAAGCAATAACTTCAAGTTGAATCGGGACATGTGAAATGACAGAGGATGGGTGATAGTACCCACCTACCATTGATACTTAGGAACATGAGAAAACCATAGACAAAGACCTCAAATGTAAGTAGGGGAAGGGAGTTTAGATTATGCATATGAATGACGATATGATGTGGGTATAATGAAATCATGAATGATAATATCTATTACCATAGTTTTGGGTACCAAACATTAAATATTCTATAGTTGGATGACAAATGTTAAGTCTCATACAATAAACCATCTTGGGACATACACCAAATTGTAATAAACAAATATATATATATATATATAAAATGTCATTGTGAGCTTCGTTGTCTTAATGTGTCACCTCCATTCTTGTTTTAATAATCACACCTTGTCATTAGAATAATATGGTAGAAAATTGACACTATAAGTTGGCATTATTTCACCCGACACAATTCAGTGGAGTGCATTGAATACTTAGTGACACATTCAACAACTACGCGTATCCTCTCGGCTCTCGGTTCTCCCTAATTATCCTCAACAACTCTTTCGCTACACGCTACATCCATTTTTTCCATTTTCATTTGAATTGCAAGTTTTCAACCCATCATCCATAGAGTGAGAGTTATCGCCCACAATCCAACACTACAATGTCATTGGCCCTTAATCAACATAAGAAGAAAATATAGGGCCAGTTGATCTGGTTTTGAAATCTATTGATCAAAATCGAGATGCAAACCTAGTAGCATAGGAGGTGGGAGAAGTACATATTTCAATATCATCACCAATTGACCAATAACATTTGTTTAGTGTTTTTCCATTCAAGAGGTGTTAAGGAGAGGTTTGGCTTAATCTAGTGAGCCGATTAGTCCTTGTGATTTCGGTCCCTTTTTGAAGTATTCTCAATAATCCTCCATAAAACAGGTCTTTAGTTGAAAAATATTCTTCATTATCCTCCTATCAATAAAACATTTTCTACCTAAAATTTTCATTGTCAAGAAAAATATATGTTCTCTTTGTTGTAGATTTATGTTTATGATCAATTATCATGTGAATATTTATTTATTTGATCTAATGTCTTTTGCAAAAGACTATTCACGGCCCTTGTTTGGTGGTTCTTTTGTGCAAGTCTAGTTATGGATTGGAGAAAGAGATATCGTGGTTGGTGTAAGGGAATTCTGCTTTAGACTCAAGATCCATCACCAATCTGTGAGGCCTTAAAGTTCTAGCTCAACCCTTAGTCTAGGGATTGCATGCATAATTGGTTAATTGATTATGTGGCTTTGGATTCACCTAATTGTTTGAATTTGGTCATATATTAAGTTGTATGGTAGTATTCATAGGGTCATAAGGCTACAAAGTAATATCTCCTTATGTGTAGATTCCCACAACAAAATTGGTTCTTTCAATGATAACTTGGCTTGTTTGTGTTTAGAACTCATTTTTCTCCTATAGATCTAGTTTCTTGTGCTCTCCTTCATCTTCTGTGAGAAACTGCAAATCATTTTCATCATTAATCTAATAATTTTAAGCCACTAGGGAGTCTAAATTGTTTTGTGTTGGATATGTTCTCTCCTTATCGAGATCTTTTCCTCCCTTTGTGCTATTAGATTTATATTGCTTTCATTGACTTTACTAATATTATATGACCTTCTAGTTCTATATTAGCATCATCTCCTTCAAATATAGAAATATACTAGACCCAAACCCTTTTTTTTTAATCTTTTTCTATGAAAAAATGAGGAAGTAACATGTTGCGGTTGTTTTATTGATTTTGCTCTTTTATCTATAGAAATTTGTTGGAATTATGACTAATGTGTTGTCCTTGATGGAAACCTACTTGATAAAGATGTCAACATGATGGTTATGCAGATGCGATAGGTGAGATGGACAAAGGAATATAAGTTCAGAGACAAAATGATGATAAAGGAAAAGTTTAGGAAATATACACGGGCCTTATGAAGAAAAATTGTGTACATACGCAAGTATGATGAAGAGAAGTCACATGTAGTTTCCACACCATGGTATTGTGAATACGAGGGGTATTTACCATGGTATTTTCCATAGTAATAAGCGCAACAATGGATATTTGATCTCATCGAAGAATACCATTGACATTACTAAGGGATTGGCATAAGGTATTAGCTAAGGCCTAAGCTATATAAGGAGAGGAGGATCAAGTGTTAGAGTGTGCATGTGATGGATTGTTTATGAATGACTTGATCTAAAATAGGTGCGCACCAAGGAGAATGGAGATGGATCAAATCTAGTAGATCTGAAATGACCACATATTGAGTAATTTGTTTATGGTTTGATAGATTTGTGATTAGGATATTATGATGTGTGTCTATAACAGCTTCTAGGTCGAGATTTAGGTTTGAAAGATGTTGCATTGTGCAATGAAGGTATGACTCAGTGACTACACATTTGTACGTTGTTATGCCATTGATAAGTCACATATATACGTGGATCTTCTTCTGACTAGTTACGCATATATTATATAGTATGGATAGATCCATACGTAAGTGTCAAGTATGAAAAACACATACATACGCAGAAGTTATTTATAAAAGTCGCATAAATCTACTATGGTTTTGAAGTATGAGATGTTAATGATGTATGATCATATTTTTTTCTGTTTTCTATTGTCTGACAATGATGTCTCTCATGATAATCTATCTTTGATAGTTCTAGTTGGGTTGAATTTTTTATGCAAAGATATGTTGACTAGGGATGATGCTATTGTGTGATGCTTTGTATTTCATTCAGTGATCTGTGATGGGTTCAGTTTGTGATTGAGTAATTAATTCAGTAGTACAAATATGTAGATTCAATTATCAGTATTTTGAGATCTATACGCACATCCTCTTAAGGAGAAGCACGTACATAAGCGAGAATGTCTTAGAAAAATAATGTATATATATATATATATATATATATATATATATATATATATATATATATATATAATATATATATATATATATAATATATATTATATATATATATATATATATATATAGATATTCTAACATATGGTTTATCAGGGTTTGCAGTAGCAGCAGTTGGTTTTTGTGATGGGTGACAATGTTTGGCCTATTGATGAGTAGTTGTGTATTGATATAATATATCCTAGTTCAGTTTGATTTATTTGTATTAATTGATTAATATTAAGTGATTTCTTTGATGATACAGTTGGTTCAATGATTGATTGATTCGATACAATGATTGGTTTTAGAACTTTGTTTTAGTGGTTACAACCACCCTCCAAAATTTTGTCTATGTTTCATTTTGGAGCCTCCCTTCTAAATCACACCAACTCATCTTGCATTGATCTAAGTACTTGTGCTTTGCTTGAGCCTCATCCTTTGCATCATGGCTTGTGTTTGCTTACTTGATTTATTGTCTAACCTAATAGCCTAGGTGTTGACTTGGTTTTCATCTAGTTCCAGGCTTGCCTCAGAAAACTGCACAATCCTTAAGGGAAACCGGCCTTGCTCTCAGGAATTACACAGTCCAAGCTGAGAGTGAGCCCTGGACTGAAGAATTGTGCAATGATAGTTGAGAGCTAGCCTTTAGCTAAGAAACCACGTACAGCATGAGAGGTACCCCATAGCCACTCAACCTTGAAACTGTGTAGAAGCCTTATGTTCAGAAGGTGCTCAGGGCATGAACTAGAGAGTTTCTTGGATCCTCCCAGAACTGCCCAATCTCTCATAGAAATGCATGGAAACTTTTCCCAAAAAATAAAAAATAAAAAAGTGAAAAAGCATCCCTAGAAAATACAAATATATTTTTAGCAATCCAAAGGAGGCACTTAAGTTATTTTGTACACTTTTGCCAAGTGTCGCTTTTTCCTTGATTTTTGGCCTTCATCTCATAAACTCTAAATTGACCAAATCTATTTAATCGATGCTACCAGATCTCATTTTCACATTCAATATTGGAGCTTTGGCATTCTTGAGGATGTCAAGGATCCTTTACTGCAATTGTCGTCGCTTTTCTAGGTAAGTATTGCTTTTCTAGTCTTTTTCCACTTTTCATCAAGTGGATTAGCGCTATAAGAGGTAGGCCCTCTTATTTGATTATAATCTAAGGAAATTTACATTAGATTGTCTTGTTTGTGGCTAGACCCACTCTCTTGGGCTAGAGAGATTGTCTATGTTTGCAGAGAGGATTTTCCTACTCCACAAATTGGCAACTCTGGTGGGGACCCATCCCTCTCTTTGGATTGTTTTCATTTCATGATTTGTGTTGATTTTTGTTGTATCACTCTTTATTTTTAGTTTTATGTGCTTTACACTGTTTGCTGCCTAGATTCTTGAATTTAGAGTGACAATTCTAGTTTTGATTTCTGAAAATTTTTATTTTTTCTTTGAATCCCTCGATCAATGATGTTTATTTTCTGACAATTGCGCCGACTAGCGTGATTTACCCTTGAACAGTCGTGTCATAGCCCCTTGTGGCAATTGTTGTTAGTTCGACAGTCTTTTCGATTCCTGTAGGTTAAAATCAGGGTTTGTCCTTAATCATTTCCAGTGTGTCTTGTCCTCGTAAGTTCTGTTTCTTGGCTTGTTTGCCTATATTCTCCCTAGCTAGAAATTTTCATTAGCTTTATTTGTTTGCTTGATTGGTTTGAGTTTGCCTTACTTTATTTTTTGAGTTTTTGGATGGTTTGTGTCCCTAAGGCATCTAGGTAATTTTCCATTCAACCATTTGTTTGCTCATCAACTCAAGTTATTGGTTAGTTGCCCCGTGCATTTCATGTTTTATTCCTTGTATTACTTTGTTTTCAATTGAACAAGTGAAAAAGTTTTGTTTTCTCTTCTCTTGATTGAATGTCTCTTTTCAAGCATAGATTACATTGCTCATTTTGTTTCAATTAAGACTTTGCATGCTTGGTTTGAGAGGAGTTCTTCTTATCCTGCTTGGTATATGATTGAAGTTAGTTGTTTGAAAAATTTTCATTGAAATGTTCATGTGAAGGATTCATTTTATCATTCCATTGAAAAAATACATCATTCTAGTTTGTTAAATTGGTATGTTGCATTAAGTAGCATCATTGAAAGCTAGAATTGTATCATCATGAGCATTTGAAATGAAATAAACTTCTTTTACTGTTGAAAGGACTAGTTGAAGTGTATTTGATAGGAAGGCTAGGAAGTGGAAAGAATTTTCATTATTTTGTTTTAGAAAACGAAGTAGTGAAGAGTCAACTTACTTTTAGTTGCTTGTCTGTTGCATTGATTGTTTTCTCTACTTTCAATTAGTGTAAACAATCTTCGAATTGAAAGGGTTTTGTCTCATATAGTTGCATATAAGAGTTTTTCAAGTGATGTCGATAGGGCCTGAAAACTGAGACTTAATTTCAAGATAAACCTTTAAAATGTATTCAATTAACCTAAGGTGCATTTGAAACTAAACGCTCACTTTTAGAGGTCTAGGCTAGAGACGTGTTCCAACATCTTTAAACCTAACAATGGTCATTCTCTTCGGCATTAGATAGTGCTAGTATGAACTTGTGCTCTCCATACCATCACGTATATAAAGGGAGACCCCACTGGGTTTGCAATCCTTTATCTATAGGAAGCCGAGTCTCCTAACTTGTACACGTGATACACCGAACACAACATTCGGGAAGATTTCCTGCCCCTACTTCTCAGTTTGTTGAGAGGTATTCAGCAGTTTAGGGTTACGTGGTAATCCTTTTGCCTAGATTATCCTGAGCAGTCATTTTGGTCTTTTTGACTCTTTAAATTTAAAAGATCATCGAGCACTTATCCTTTCGAGCTCATTCAAACCGAAAGTGACTAGAGTCATCTTTTCCTTTTTCTCGACTCTTAAAACATGAAAAGGCATCAGTATGTTTTGTCGTCTTAAAAGAATTTCCCACGATCACATCACGTTCTTGATAGTCATTTTCTGGACCACATCATGAGTATACCTTTAATATATTTTAAAGAAGCCCTAAAATTAATCTCTTTTCTCTTGTTGTTTGAGACAAAGTAATCGTGGTAGAACCATTAGGTTTGCCTAGTTCCACTTCCACTCCTCCATCTAAAATATCATCTGAGGAGCCTCTCCCTGAACTTCCACAATCACTCGAGGATCATGGTGTTGAACTTAGAATTGTTATGAGTATTATGTTAGTGTCAGTATCTTCATCCCTCCATCAGTGATCAAAATACTCTTATTGCATTGCATGTTAGGTGTCTCATCTAGTCATATGCATTCCATTAGGATCATGGATCATCTGATGGCAGTGGCATTTTATAAATATTTCCCTCATGATCTTTACCTGCTAGCCCATTTTCAGGTCATTTACAGTCATTTTTGTCTTTACATCTGCAAAAAGTCATTTTTAGGGTTTTAGGTCTCGTTAGGTCTAGGGTTTGTCCTCAAGGTCTTGTAAAAGCTCAATAATGGTTAGCAGGAGCATGAGGAGGTCAAATAAAGTCTCAGCAACAAAAATTTCAATAATCACATGTTCAGTGATTGATTTTTCCTCAAAACCCTGTTTTGAGGAAAAACAGAGTTTTTTATGTTTTATGTACAAAATTTTATGTAATTTCATTTTTCCTATATGTAATAATTTCCAGATGTAGCCCTGGTCACTTTGCTAAGATCCTGCATTCCAGCCCCTACAAAAGAGTCAAAAAGTCAAAGCATTTAGTCCATCAAAGGCAAAAAATAGTCAAAATGCCAAAATAGAGTTTTAAATTATAAGTGAAAGGAAAACATTACAAAGTGGGTTTTTATACGTGGAAATTTAAAATCCTTTGTATATAAAGTCTTTGTCATGTTCAAGAAGTTCATTTGTGTCCAAAGACTGAAAGAGAACAAAAATCAAGTCGTTTTTGAGCCGAAGGAGTGAATTTGTAGCCAAACCCTAAAAATTTCGAGGCGCGACGCACCTGGGTCATGGCGTGACGCATACAGCGCAAGTTTTACATTGAAATTGTAACTGGAACGACGCACCAGTGAGGCACGGTGCACCTGTTATTGGGCACGGCACACTTACCTCCAAAGCCCGAACTCATTCAAATTGCCTCCTCCAAGCTTCAAACTTGCAAATTCTTCATTCCAAAAGTAAGTTAACATCTCCATATTGCCATTGCAAGGGTTTTCATCAGTTTGCATGGTGTTTCAATAGGTTAAAAACAAAACCCTAGTTCCTTGCGTAGTTTTATTAAGAAAGCTGCCTAGGGTTTGCAAAGTTACAGTTTTTGCTATTAAATTCCCATCCTACCATTTTCACATCCCCTCACTACAATTTCATTCACCTCTTTTCTCCTTCCCTCTTTCACTTACACCGACATATTTCCCCTATCCCCAAAACTGAAAACCCTAATCCCTAACCTCACTTCTCCCAAACCCTAATTAACATCTTTAATCCCTAAATATCATTCCCCAAACCCTGTCATTCCCAGAAACCCTACAAGAAGCATCCCAACCCCTCATTCACATTCCCTATCATATCAAATCCCTATTATTTAGCAACAAATACCTAAATACCTATTGTCTTTATAAAATCTCTTCATACTCATCTAAGAAACATCAAACAATGGCAAACTTGGAGTCAGATTCATCTTATGACAGAAATGAGGAAACAGTAAGTGACTCCTCCAAAGAAATTCATGCACCAAGGAGACCTCACAAGGGTGGAAAACATATCCGAGAGGAGCCCACTACACTTACTGAGTTGTTGGCTTGCCCAATTGCTGTAGCATGCTTCACACATCAGTCCTGCTATCAATTTTGTGAGATGGTGGAAAGAGTCAAATACCATCATGAGCTGGCTAGATTGTTTGTCCTCCATCTTCACAACGGTCAGGTCAATTTGGTAGGTGAGACATTCACTTTGACACCGGAATCTATAACTGAAGCAATAGGCATTCCGAATGTGGATGAGCAATGGAACAAGAGATAGCTAGTGGACAGGGAACATTATGAGCCTTATATCAAGGCTGGTTTTCAGAAGTAGATTAGTAGAGTTTTCCCTTTCAGGTATCTTCAGGATGCATATGCTCCATTGATGAAGCTCATAATTAAATATTTCAGCTGTGAAGGTAGATTTTCTCGCCTTTATGCCTACCACATCAGATTATTAATGCATTTCACTAGGGTGAGGATGATGAACCTCCCCTATTTCATATGCCAGAATATCGATAAAATGACCACATTAGTGCAAAGGAAGCCTCCTCATCAGTAGTATAACAACATCTATCACTTTGCATTATTCAAGATTGTGGTTTTGCATCAGCTTAGTTTACTGAATGTTTCATGGGAGGATTTCATTTCACATGAGGTCTTCATAAGCTCTCAAGTACCCCCACCAGTTTTTCATGAGGCAAGAGAGCCTTCACATCAGCAAGAGATGCATGAGACTCAAACCACCAGTGTGCCAGTGTTTGTCACTTATCAAAAGGGCACAAGGAGATTGTTTGCAGCAACAAAACGAGTACTATCTCCACCCGTGGTGGCAGGGGTCTCATTTCCTTCAATAGAAAAGTAGGTACAGGACAAGGGTAAGTAGCCATTGCATGATGAGGGGCCTTCAGAAGGTCAAGAGAGAGATTTCATTCTCATTCAGGATGATGACAGCTATTTGGACTCCCAAATCTCAAAGCTCAAGGAGATCATTCAGGAACAGCAAGCTGACATTCATGACTTGTCTCTCAACCTGGAAAGAGCCAAGTGGATAATCAACTATCTTGAGCATTGGAACAAATAGCTAGAGGATCAGCAAACCATCATGGAGCTCCAAAACATAAGAGAAAATCGGCAAGCTTCCAAGAGGAGGAAAGTCAAGTTGACACCACTTGAACAAGAAATTGATGTTGATAGTGAATCTTAGCTTGAGAGGGTAAACAGGCACTTGGAAAAGATGTTGGAGAAGGCCAACAAAGAGAAAAATATTTTGAGGCAATGGACTATCACTATTTGGCGAGAAACAAAGTTTGCAAAGCAAGAATTAGGATTTTGAAGGCCAAGTTGAGGAAAGCTTTGAGGAAGAGGAAAGAGCAAGACAAGCTGAAGGTTTTGGCTGATGCTTCCTTAGCCCAACATAGCACTTGATGTAGGACACTCAGCCCAAATTTCAAGAAATTTGTGATACTTTTTTCCAATTTTGAATTTTTGGAGCAAAACACAGGTTTATCTGCCTGATGCGATGTGCCACCTGGCGCGCGCTTTTGCTAGGGACCTAGTTTGGAGGAAAAATTAGCATTTTTGGATTCTTCAGACAAAAACATGAATGCCCACAAATGGCCAAGAACTTTTGTCAAGTTTTGAGCTTCCAAAAGGGTCAAAAACACCTCAAAAATGCCCTTTCTGCCTCTTTTTGGCCACACAGGAAGCAGTGTTGGGAGAACTCACGTTTGGAGGGGCGAATGGACTCCACATTCTAAAATTCCACTTGTTCTAGAAAGTAGACAGATAGACCGTTCAAACAAGACCACTTGGAACAAATTTGGTGCACGGGAAGGCCTCCAAAATCAGTTGCAAAAAGGCACTACACATAGGGACAGATGCGCGGTGCACAGGATGGAAAATTGTCATTTTTGCCAAAAAACTCTGTTTTTCACCCCAATTTTTTTTTAGTTTGACTTTTTTCTCTCTCATAGTCAAAATCATGATGTAATTTGATGTAAATTGATGGAATTTGATGTAAAAATGTTGAAAGTTCACTCATGGACGTAGATACATCATGAAAAGGTAGTTTTGAACTGAATGAATCAGTTTCCTAGATTTTAGAGGCAAGTTGTTCCACTGCTTACTTTTCAGTTCTTAGTTTAGATCTTGTTGGAACAACTCCTAAACTCATGAATTATACCCCTAAAGCCTAGCATGAGTTGTTTGTTTCCTATATCTAGTACTTTTTCAGTCATTTGTCAAGGTTGGACTCTTGTGAAAGCTTTGAGCAGCATTGTACATTCATCTCTACAGTTTGGCAAAGGAATAGACCAGGGTTTGCAGCATTTTGCAAGATTCTTGTGGCAAGTTGATTTGGTATTGTTTCTTCTTTCGTAATTCAATTTTACGTGTGTTTATGTATGCCATTCTCTCTCTCTTTTCAACTGAACTAAATGAATCAAGGATAAAGGTAGAAATCATTGATGTTGCAGTGCTCTACCTAGGGTTTGTTTAGATTTTTATGTTTTCTACTTTTTGAAGAGGATTCTTGATACTTTCATGCCCTCTCCAACTCCTCACCAATCTTAAGACTTTCCATTTCACTTATTTCAAATTACTAAAGCATTTTCCTACCTCGCCCCACAAAAACCTCTGCAAGACTGAGTCCATTCCCTAGACCCAAAACTGTCTTTCACTTTTGATCCAGCAAATCAACCTAAAATTCAAACAAACTCCTCTGAGCATATACCTAGCCTAAAATTAGTCTTTACATCAGTCATCTCAAGCCTCATTTGCTATATTTTCATGAGATCGACAAGGAGAGAGCCCTCTCCCAACGTGGTAGGACTAGCTACCAAGTTAAGCGTGGTTTGATGTTACCCTAGACCTGCCTTTCTTAGCCTGAGGTAGATTTAGGCCCTAACATATTCAACCTTTGTCATCTCATCCTCCTCCATCAAATATTGATTCACCTTACAAATTTGTCTTGGAATCTCTGGATAATCCTATCCAGAGTCCACGGGTTCGTCGATTCCTGAAGGTCAGCAAGGACTAGTTGTTTACCCTTTGAATCCTTTGTTCAATCATGTTGTGATATCACCACAGCATCCATACAGTCCATACAATCAAACTGGTGTTTCATTGGAATTATCTCCTCAAACAACTTTGGTTGTCCGTCGTCATTTGTTTCTACCTGTGGAATCAGAAGATGAGATCTCGGTCTTTTCTTCGAGTCAGTCGGGGATTTCTGCTACACACACTCCTCACATAGTTGATGAGCAGTGATATCCACTCCCTCTAGAAGGTTTCCCTTATACAGGAAGCATTCAGACTAGTGTCTACCCTGAGTATAGCGAGCCTTTATTGCTGCGTGGTTATACCTCTCTAGCTCAATTGGTTTTGGGCACTCCCAATGCCTCGTCTTTATATTATAACCTTGTCTGGTCTTTAGGTGCTCTGCCTACCTCAGGTCCATTCATTCAAAACTCGACCTCTTGACCGATTGTGAAAATTGCAATCACTTCAGTTCCAGTGCAACCCACCATTCCAACTCCACTTGTTTCATCATTTCAACCGACTCTTCCGATTCAAACGACAGTCTCAAGTCAAGTCTCGGTAAGTTTTTCTACCCCTCCGATGAGTGGACAGACTGTGCCACCACCTGGGGGGAAAGAGCTGAATATCTCCATCATGTTTGGTACAACCAATGTGAGTGGTTCACAAATTCACATGGTTGGAATGAATCAACCCTCTTATGGTGCTATTCCAAACCCTGTTGGTCCATCTGGGTCAAGTAATGTCCCATACCAGCAGTTGAACTCTGATGATCCGTCTGGGTCAAGTAACATCTAGCACCAGCAACCATATGTGGCTCAGGTTCCATTACAACCTCCTTATATTCCATATGGTTCCCAAGTGATGGTAAATCCTCCTTACATCCCTCAAGCTAGACCTTATGTTCAGCCTAGTCCATTAGTCGTGCCTAGTGGATATGGCCAGATCCAATTCAAGAACTTTCAAGGTGTCACCTCGGGAACTTTCCAAATATCATTGTAGTAGCAGGGGCAACCTTCGCATCAGCGGGGGAAAACTTCGCAGCAGCAAGGAAAAATGCAATAACCATAGGGGAAACCCTTGCAACAGTCGCAACAAATTTTGCAGCTGCAGACGTAGTTTGTTCATCACTCCTCCCAACATATGTCCTTACAAGGTCAACCTTTGTAGCCGTAGGGATAGCATTTACAGCAACAAATCCAACCTTTGCTGCAACAAGGTCAACCCAGGCAGCAACAAACCTTGCATTCATATCAAAAAGGTCAACCTTTTCAAGGTCAAGGACAAGTCCTGTAGCAGCAAGCTCAAAATCCCTATGTCCAAGGGAAACAAGCTCAAAATACTTATGTCCAGGGGCAGCAGGTGCAAAATCCATATGTCCAGGGTCAGCAGTTTCAAAATCCTTATGTCCAAGGTCAACAGGATCAATAACCTTTTAACCATATGTTGCTTATCAGTAGCCTATGGCAAGCTAGTATTAAGGCTACCCAGGACAGAATCCTCCCTACGGGTAAGGTAACCTACACTGGGGGCAAAATCAAATGCCATATGGACAAAATCCTCCACTATGGGGGAAACATCCTTACCAACAAAGATGGGTTCTGCAATCTGGGACTACTCAGAGGCCCCCAATGCCTTTTAATATGCAATTGTCATTCTTGGCCACGTTGGAACTCCCAGATGCGTCAAGCCTTATCAATGATCCTATCCTTCATTCGCCTTAATGGCCTCCAATTTCAACAAAAGTTCTGAGAAATTGCCCAAAATTTGAGGGAAAAATGAAGGAGGATCCACAAGCACACGTGATGACATATCACCTCTAGTGCTCCTCCAATTTATACGTCAATGATTCTATCTGTTTACAGCTTTTTCAAAGAATTCTCACAGGGACTGCCATGAAATTGTACATCGAATTGCCCTGAGGTACCTATAGTGACTTCAACACTCTTGCTATGGCTTTCCTCACTCATTTCCAGCTGTTGTTTTGCTATTAAACTGGCACATAACTACTTACGTCACTTAAGCAAGACACTATGACCCATATCTCCGATCACATACATGAATGTAGATGTCGGTATCGCCTGATTAAGTTTCAAATCGTTGATTAGTTGCTGACAGAATGGTTCACCAAATCATTCGTCAACCCAATTTCTAGGGACATAGCTATGGGTGGGTGTGTTACAAAGGAGCAAGCCATTGCTCATGCCCAATATTTGGACCTAGTCTACTAGCAATCTGGCCCTTTATATGAGATGTTACCCGATGCTCCAAGGCCATCATCTAATCTGACAACATCGAAGTCTCTAGCTATGCCACCTGTTGATGGAGTGATTGGTTTTGTGTCTGAGACCCCTACGAAATCCTATTCCAAGCACAAAGTAGTATCGAACACTAGTTGCAATGATCCCTCTCGAAATTCACCTGGTCCTGGTAAAACCTCCGAGGTTCATGTTGTTCATTCTACCACATCGGAAAAATCCTCCAAGGGTAAAAAGAAGGGCAAAGGCAAGGCAAAATCTGATGCCCCAAAAGAGGGCCCTCCTAAGTCATCTATTGGTGATGCTTCTCAAAGAAAGCCCAAGTATCCATGTCTCATCTTTGAGGAGGATCACTACACTAAATATTTTCCCCAATGATCTAAAGTTAATCTCTTTCTTAAAGGGACCCTGGCTATCTTAAAAAAGCCCTTTCCATCCTAGCAAACCCAAATGGTAGACCAACCTCAGTCTTCTACTTCCACATGTTTCCAAGTGTTCATGATGAATATGCCTATAAATGTGGCTACCAGATCAAAATATTATCAAAAACCTACTTTGATGATGGGGAAAGAGAAAGAAGGTAGCCCTTCCTCCTCTATCCCATCTACCTCTGATCCTCTCCATATAGAGTGACCTAATCCCGATTCCACCATTTGACCACCCTCTCAGGGTGTGTTGCAAAAATCCTCATATAATCCAAACACTCGAGCCGCTCAACATTACAACATTGTTGAGGATTTGGCTTAAGCGCCATAAGTTATGTCTGATCTAGAGGTCCTTCAAATCTTTCCTTCTCAGTGGAAATCGTTGCTATAAAATATTGGAGGTATTAATCCATCTAATTCCAATATCATTTATTTTGATCTGGAAAAACATGTTCTGCACTTACCTCATCAAATTTCCTTTCTCATTCAGGTGATCATTAACAAGAAGACAATTCATAGGACTATCATTGATGAAGGTGCTTCCACCTGCATCATGTTTGTGTCTTGCTGGAATGATATTGGTTCTCCTACCCTAAACCAATCACTTAACACATTGGAAGCCTTTCATGGGGATGATTCTTGACCATTTTGTATCCTTCCTAATCTTGCCATTACCTTGGAAGGCAAGACAGTCAATGTTGAGGTAGAAATTGTTGATGAAAATCTTAACTATAATCTTCTACTCGGATAGAGTTGGACCCATGCTATGCATGTTGTAGCCTCCTCTCTGTTCCATGTGCTTTGATTTCCTCATCAAGGGAGATCATCACAGTCGAATAGTTGTCTTTATTTGCTTCTTCGTCCTTGGATGGAAATTTTGCTCACGTGAAGCATACCGGTGCTCCATATGAGAGTGTGGGGGCTAGACTTTTCAAAGATCCCACCTTAATGGGTATTTTTCCTCTCCCACCTCCGCATGTTGCCTCAGTCAACATGATCTTGATTAAGTATGATCCTTGGGTCATTCCCTCTCCTAATCTTGTTGATACATGGGGTAATGTCATGCCATTAAGCCCCGCTGAGATCAATTATGTGGATATTTTTTCGGCTTCAGCTTTGGTACCTACTAATCATACTACTTCGAGTACGTTTCTTGATGCGTATTATCAATGCCCATGGCTTGGTTCTTAGGATTCTCTCAATCCCTTAACCAAGACTTTTCCTTCTAATGAAAGTATCATGGAAATTATGTCTCTGGAGGAAGCATCATGGAATGATACTCATCATCGTTCCTCATTCTTACCTGGCCCGATGGTCATGTCTACTTGTCTTGAGAATTTATTTTCTCGTTTCCCAACTCAACCACTTCAAATTCCTATCATGACCCATGAATTTTGGTCGGAAGGGAACATGGGTATTATTACCCCAATGCTGCCTATTGACATCTCAGTTTATCCTGATATTGTCAAGATCTTTCAACTAGGGGAACATTTTTCTCATCCTGAGTTCAGGTTTTTCTCACCTCTTCGAGTTTCTACCATTGGCCCATTATCGCAATGGGGTTTCCATCTTATGACTCGTAACCCTCCTTCACCTAGGGGGCATGGGGGCACAACCTTGTATGAGTTTTCCTCTATCACTTAGCTGAGTCAATGCTTACACATCATGTCAATGGTAAAACTTCAGTTTACCTCCCTGTTGATTGATTACCCGACTCTGGAAATGGACTCCCTCAAAAAGTACTATTCCTGAATCATCCTACATGGTTACTTTTGTACATACGTGTGTTATTCATTTTTGTGTAGTTTGGTTTTGTGTATTTTTCAAGCATCTTTCCTACTTATTTGTCTTCACCTGCAATGTAGATGTCTATGACTCCTTACGTCGGTTCGTTGATGTTGCTTGCTGTAGTACCTGGAATCTATCATCTATGGCATGGGCTATTTATGACTCTCATGGTGAGTTGATTGATCAAGATATTTGTTTAGGTCAAACAACTAATAACATTTTTGAATATAGCGCAGTTATCAAACTCTTGTCAGAAGCCATTGCTCTTGACATTCGAGAAATGGTTGTTAACCTTGATCTACAACTTGTTGTTCTTCAACTTAATGGGCAATATTCTATCAGAAACCCTTAGATATTGAAAATGTATTTGCATATTCGTCTATCGGAAAGAAAATTTGATTATATCACATATCATCACATTCCTAGGCATATGAATACATTAACAGATGCATTAGCTAATTATGTGTTAGATAATGAATACATTAACAGATGCATTAGCTAATTATGTGTTAGATAGACATTTACGCAATATGTGAAAAACAAAACATTGTATCATAGTAAACAAGAAATGTAGCATATATATATATTATATATATATAATATATATATATATTATATATAATATATATTATATTATATATATAATATATATAATATATATATATAATAGATAGATAGATATGTCGGTAATGTTTGAGTGTCATACATCAAAACCCAAAAAATAATATATGTGTTGCAAATACATTCGTTGTTCGCAGGCCTCAAAACTTTAAATTCTAAACCTATGGACTACTCGACATTGTGCTCATGATAGCACGTTACTGCTCGTACTACGTGAGTCAGTGATTAGCGGATCTGATCTGACACTCCCACTATGTGTCACTGATAATAGCATGGAATTTCCTCCATCCAGGCATACTCTAGGATGCCTCTAGTTAGGTTATTGATATTCTACACAATCGCCTCCTCACTGTCAACTCCTTCCTAATAAGGAGCGATCTCAAATTGTCGAGCAACGCATCTAGTGATCGGGGACATCCTGACTAGTCATTCTAGTCCCACATCTACAATTACAAAATTGAAGTGTCACTAATGCATATATTTCAAAAACAATAAAAAGTAAAAAACACAAAAATTGTTTTGCTCACCTCCATCATCAAAATCCTCCCCCTTTGTGAGCAACATGTCAGGATCACCACAAAAGTCAGTCCCGCTATATGGCCAATCCTCCACAACAATTATCTGACGCCTCAGCCATGCAAAGAAAGCAAGCTTGTATGACATGTGTTGGACCCCTCTAGTTCTAGGCATCAACTCGCCCCAATGGACCATCCGTGGATCTCATGGCATCGGGGGGCTCACCTCTACTAGTTGATAGTGGAATAGTGGGATCTGTTCCAAGAAGAAAGTCACCAGAATGGAACCATATCCAAATTGCCTCAGGTTGCCTACCTTACATTTGGATAATTGGTGTTTCATGTTCACTTTCATGGCTTTTGCCTAGTTGAAGACAGTGGGTGTCGTGCAGTCTATGGCATATTGGAACTTAGATTTGTTGGACTCATGTAATTCTTGAGCCCCAACAACTCTGTTAATGGACAAGAGCAGCGCCTTCAGTACAAGGTTGTGTATGGTCATGATGTCAACCTTGCCTCTTTTAGATTTCAGAGGTTCCGGACAATGTTCTGCAAGGAGTGTGTTCGCATTCGCCCGAATGGGCCTGCCTCCATATAATTGGACTGGTTCCCCTCTACGAGATAGTTCGGTTATGAAGTAGATGTCTGAATTCTCTAGCTCCAACTCTTGATCACAGATCACAAATACCTCTCGTCCAAAATCCCACAAACTGATCAGGTGTTGTAGCAGCTCATGTTGAGCCCGAAGGCCCGTGTAAGAAACAATTTGAGGAGTCCACAGTTCCTCAATGCATCCAGATAGTTTTTATCTTCCAATGCCAATGAATCAATTCCTTCATGCTCGTGTTCTTTCCATTCGATCACTATCTTTCTTGCTGTGATTTGCCTACAAACACTATGAATTTATCTAAACATTAGTTTTTGCAAGAAAATCATTGGATTTAGAGTAATGAAATTGGGTGGAAAATTGAAAATATTCATCTCTCTATGCTGACGCGACTGTTCTAAAAACAGCTACATCGATGGCACGAGTGCCCATGTCAGAAACCCCCAATCAGCGTGTTCACATGCCTGGATCCCGCACTAACCGAGGGTGAAATTCTTTTGCAAAAAATCCATTAAAAACTTGAAAAAACGAATAAAAGCAAGAAAACCAGGTATGAAAACAGAGATTGGGGCCTCATCCCTTACCTGCAATAGACGGTTCGTCGATTGGCCTCCTGTATCTGGTGCAATCCACTCCTGAACATTTAGGGCACAAGTGGGTAAAAATTGCTCCAAATGAGCTAAAAGAGGTAAATGGTAAAAATTGTTTTAATTTTTCCCTTTTATAAACTTTTCACCATGTTTTAGGGTTTTACAAGCATTGTTTCCACAATTTTACCTTAGAAATGGATAATACATTTGCTTCTTGTGCAGCGACAGGTGATGGATTGTTGATGATGGTGTTGGGTTCGTGTTTAATCTCTTTTCTCGACTCGTAACAAACTCAAATGAGAAGATCGCCGAGTAGTTTTCCCTTTTTGACTCATTAAAGAAAATAAAAATGGGGAATCTTCTTTAAGCTCTTTTCCGACTCTTGAAACACGAAAAGATTGTCGATTTCTTGTCATTTTGACCTCGTAAAATGGTTCTGAAATGTTGTTTACCCAGTATACGTTTACCCCTTTTTCAGGCTGGGATAAACTATTTACAAAAAAGGTACTCGTTGGCTTACATGGTCAAGAGCTTCTCTTCAGTATTATTTTCTACCTTTTCGGGCTCGAGAGACAACTCTACAAAAAGGGACCTTTTGGAGTTTTCTTTTCTATGTCTTTTTCAAACTCTCTAAACATGAAAAAGATACTGATTTTTCCCTTCGTCAAACTTGTTAAACTTTAAATGACATCGGATTCATCACCATGACGAACACGAGCTCCTCCTTCCTAGGGCTCATTAATCTTACTAGGTTGGATCTATCCAAAGGATGGACTTACAATGCAAGCATATGCTATCCCCATCAAGCTTGTGATAAAATATAATTCAGGTACCTGCCAGAAATGGTGGGGGAAAATGGGAAATTTTTACCAATTATGTCGCAGCTTGTCACTCTTGAACATAACAATCTTCTCCTTCGTGTCGGGTTGGGATATCCCCAGTTCATCATTGTCCTTCCTGGGTTTGGGCTGCCATTTTTTTTCCTTTCCATTTGATCTCTGCCACATAATCATGACCTCTGATCCTCTAGATCCAAAAGTTGCCAAACTCCAGATTCGTGTTGCCAATATGTTCAAGAGTTAGTCCTTCTACAATTTACACTCATTCTTGATTCTCTGTATCATCTTATAATTATTGCATCCCTTGTCTCATGTCGATGATGTGGGATACATCATAACCCTCCTTCGACGAGGTCACTTCCTATTTACTTCAGCTCATTATCCAGGAAGTTGGACAAGAGACTCCCTTCTAGTACCTTAGAGATTGCATGCCCTAAAGGCAATTTCTTCGCACTCGATGATAAGTTTTCATTATTGGCTTTCGATCGAGTGACTTCATGGGTGTTCGATGTCAGTTCCTTATTTACACTCCGTGAATTGTACTGCTGGTACCTTGAGATCCATTGTCATTATTGGTGGTTTCTCTCGTGCTTGTTAACAGTTCACATCATTGATTGGTAATCAAGCAATTTTCTAGCATGTTTGAAATCAACACATTTATTCACATGATAGAATTTGTAATTTGAACGGGTTGTGTTGGAGCGCAAGACCCTGGGCTCAAATTACACAAGTCTAGGTTGCAGAGCAATGTGACATGATCACGCTTTTACATACATGTCCTTTTCAGATGGATGGCTAGGACCATAGCATGAGTCTATTATATGTGATCCTTCTCATTATTGGATGGTTGTAACCATACCTTGGGTTTGATATGATCCTTCTTACTGGATGGTTGCGACCATACCATGGATCCATTTACATAATCTTCTTCTGGATGGCTATGTCCATACCATGATTCATGTATCAGATATTTCAATGATGTATATGTATCTATTCTTGCTTGGAGGTTTTCGGCGACGATCTCCGGTTCTATGCATCTACTCACAAAGCATTTCACCCCTCATTCTTGTTTGGCCTTCATGCTTTAGGGGGCATCTGTTACACTGCATTTTGTAACTATCCTTGTACTCCCCATTCCTCAATCCTGGAGGAACTCTACAGTGACCCTCATATGTTTCCCTGCGATCAAGAACATGTCCCTACATCCCTTTTCATCTACAGAACATTTCCCTCTTACATCATTTCCCAAGAATGTTCCTTCAAACTCAATTTTCAAGACTAATGCTAGTGCTCAGTTCCTTCCTTGCACCGATTTGCAGAGTTTAAGAGTAGGAATAGCACCGAATGGCCCAAATGAGCCATTCATCACCCATGCCGACCCTCTTTTGGCAAGTTTTTTAAATGTGGAGTTGAAACTTCTAGGTCAAGAAGATTCGTAATGGAAGTCTGGTAAATGGTTGGGCTGGATAGAGCCGAGGAATTCAATTTGGGCTCCTTTCCCCTATTAATATGGAACAAACCAAAGAGATAAACCCTCTCCCATCATAAGAGGGACCATCTCCCTTCCATCAAAGCTATAGAAACTCCTCCTTTTCCAAGTTGAACTAGTCTTTTTGGAGCTTGAATAACCAGCGAGATATCTATTAGGTCTTTTTTACCCTAGAAGGCAACCCCTCACTATATATGAGGGAATTGTATTACGTCTATGTAGATCTATATTCTGAGCAAGGAAGAGAGAGGAGATTGAGAATGAAGAGGGAATTACATTGGATCTACTGTAGTTTGTATCTCTTCTTTTTGCTAGATAATATAAAAGGAAGGACTAGTTGTTTCTCCGTGGACGTAGCCCAAATTTGGTGAACCACGTATATCTGTGTCTCTCTTGTGTTATTTGTTTTCTGTGTTTATATTTCTGCAATATATTTTATGGGTTCCATTGCTCTGTAATATATAAGTTTCTAACATAGAGGTCCTCCAAGATCGAGGAACGGGGAGTACAGGGACAGTGACAAAATGATGTGTAACAGGGGAGTCTAGGGGGCGAACATCGACTTTTATGAGCCCCCCCTGGTGGGAGTTCGAGGGAAATGCCCTCGAAACTAAAAATAGATGAAATTTTTCCTTGTAAAATATTGTAATTTTGTATTTGATCTAGGTCGTTCATTAGGTGGATGATATGATAGTAGAAGTTACGTTAATTTAGGGTTTTTCCCCTAGAAGGAAACCCTCGATTTATATGAGGGAATTGTATTGTGGTTATGAAATATTACTCTAAGCGAGAGAGAGAGAGAGAGAGAGAGAGAGAGAGAGGAGGAGGAGGAAGTTATGTGATAGAAAAGAGGAAATTACAGTGGATCTACTATAGGTTGTGTCTCTTCATTTTGTTGGATAATATAAAAGGAAGGATTGAATGTTTCTTCGTGTACGTAGCCCAAATTAGGTGAACCACGTATATTTGTGTCTCTCTTGTTTTATGTGTTTTTGTATTTGTGTTTCCCCAATATTTTATGTATTTCATTGGTCCATTAATTAATTTTCTAAAATTGGCGAGGGTACATCCCAGGCTAGAAAGAAGTCTAAAAGGACTTGGGTCAACTAGGAGACATCTATATCTGAGGATGATATAGAACATATTGTTTAAAAGGTTGATGAGAACATGGAGGAAGCATTGCATAAACTTGGTGATCATAAACATGGAACTACTGAAAAGTTGTAATAGGGCTAGCAATTTATCCTCGACAAACATGAGTAGTTGTCGCATTTGATATAGGCCAAGGGAGAGGCACCGAAACGTCCTACTACTACTAATCCAATCAGGTAGACATATACCTAGAATCCACTAGGTACTCTAGAACCTTTAGTGTGCATCTTTAATGTTTCTAGTAAACCCTAGGCAATCTATATCTCTGCTAAATCACTAAAATCTCATGTATAAGAAATATCATAGCAGGTGAAAGGTTTTGCACACCTTACTTTGATTTTATCTAAATTGACTTTGGATATTCTCCATCAATTGCAGGATATCATGGTTATTGAAGCATGGACGTGTGCAAGTGCTACTATTTAGATTTTTTGCAGGTAATGATCACCAACAAAATGGAGCAGCACAAAAAGGCAAAATTAGGAGAATTAGAAAGTTTTTGATAGGGAGATAACACAAAGGGTGGTCGTAGAAACCATATATAAGAAAAAAAAAAATTTGAATCCATAGACAAAGGAACCCAAATGGAAAGCCAAGTTGCAAATATTGGGGAAGTGGATTAGGAATTAAGGTCTGAAGTTCAGGATTTGCGGTCCCAACAAAGACCACCAACACCACCTGAAGAAAAACACCATCGAGTTGAAGAAGAAAAATAAAAAAATTGTTTGGAAAAGTTGATAAAAATAAACTTGGAATGCCACCCTTTATCTAAGGAATCCATTTTCTTGCATACTGGTATTTTGTAGAATCACGAGTTACCTGACCTCCCTCGTCGAGCCCAAGTAGTAGAAGCACAAATCCAAGAGCTGGTTGTGGGCATGGCATTTTCATTTATTTTAGGAGAATAGGACCGTGATAGCACAAAAGTAGAAAATGGACCTAAAACTGAAGCAAAATAAGGACAAACATTAGGAACTTGTAGGGAATGTTTAAGAGCTATAGGAGGAGATGCTACAAATTTTTGACATGGCCATGACCATGCAAGCAAAAATATAGGCTACAATGATTATAGCGTAGGTGTGGATGACCCCTGTTGATATGCCACTCCAATATGCTACCTAGGTTACAGCTCAGTATACTCAAGCCCATTCAAAGATAGAAATTTTACATAACTCTTTTAAGTTGATAAAAGATACCGTCAAGTAGAAACCCCATTTGTTCAAATTGCTTGACTAGATCAGGACAAGAAACAAGTGTGCATTTGGGTACTATTGGAGGAAAGTTTGAATTTTTGATTGTGCATGCAGACAGAGGAGGAAGAAAATGGTATGCAATAACATCGAACAAATTGTTGAGAAATGGAAACAAGAAATTCTAGTTTAATTTTTCCTTAAATTAAACTGTGAATTAAAATAGAATTCTATTTTCATAGCAACTTGTAAATAGTTAATTAAGTTTAATTAACTAAATTAGCATAGGAAGTTCAAATTGGAATTCTTTTTGTAGTCATGTATATGTTCACCCTAAATTTTAGTGGTCCAAGATGAGTTTATTTGAGTTGTAATTAGATTAACTCAATTTATTGAGTTATGGTCAGTTAAATTAGTTCTAACTATTTGTGGAACTAATATAGGAATAAGAGTCAGTTGGTTCAATGGTGCATCCATAAGTGTTACTCCAATTAGTTGAAGATTCCGTCATGATAAACACATGCATGTCAATTCAAAGAAATACCCGGTTGAGACTAGAGTGCAGGGACAGTGTACTATCAGTTGTATGATTTACTGAGTCGTAAATATCATGCATGCAATCAGAGAAAGACCTATGTTTGGATTGTGCATTTTTGGAAGCATGAATTCCCTTTAAACATAGGCTATTCATCCTAGGAATTGTTCAAGAGAATAGGAGCTTGGAAGGAAGTGGAAATTGGCTAAGTGTTGGCTAATAGTGGGCTTGTGAGGTAGAGAGTTGATCATACTTGTGTGGAATTGTTCTAGTGAGAACAAGCTTAGTATCTTCACCCATATTTCTGATTTAATGCAATACAAATATGCGGGGTTTTGGGT
Source organism: Pinus taeda (assembly GCA_000404065.3). Classification (NCBI taxonomy): domain Eukaryota; kingdom Viridiplantae; phylum Streptophyta; class Pinopsida; order Pinales; family Pinaceae; genus Pinus; species Pinus taeda. The sequence goes on along the minus strand of APFE030977349.1, from coordinate 10,909 downwards.
AGTGGCTTTCCCAGGAAAACTTATTGTGTTATGTGCCATTGATTTGTCTTCTTCTTGTTCATATTGTTTTCATTAATCTATTGACTTCCTCTGGTTGAAAGTAGAAGTAGATTCTTTTCCTGTGCTTTAGTAAATTGCATGAGCTTGTGAATCTACAGGAAATTCTACATGGTATCAGATTTGAATTCAATATACTAGAGGAGAATTCGAAGTTTTGAGTTTTGGGTTACAGGTGAAATTTGAATTTGCAATACATACTTCATATGGCATTCTATGGTTTGTGGCTCGAGTATGCCTTGTAAGGCAACTCAAATTATATAGTCGGGAGGGACAGAATGGAGGTTGTGCTAGAGGATAATGGCTTGAAGGAATTCATTGATCAAGAAAATCCTAAGCCAGTAGCATTAGATGTATATAATCTAGCTGAACGGAAGAATTGTGTGGCGAAGGCGAGGTAGATAATCCTTGAGGGATTTCGAGACCACACTGTCTTGAGTCTCCATGTCAAGGAAACTTTGTATGCTATGTGGAAAGAATTGACAGACTTGTATTAGAACAATAGTGACCAAAGGAAGTTGGCACTAAAGGACAAACTTTGAAAAATCAAAATGGATAAAGACGGGACTATTACAAAATACTTGACCAAGTTCACTCAATATTGTGATGAACTCGGAAGTGTTGGAATCACGGTTGCCAAAGATGATATGGTGAAGCTTTCTCTTTTGGGACTCCCAAATATTTGGCATATTTACTAGGACTCTGTCAATGGTCAAGAGAAGCTTCCAGATTGGGAACAACTATGGTTAGATTTCATGCAGGAGGAGATCAAGAGGAACATGAGGGATGGCTCTTCATCAAAAACTAATGATGAAGAGAATTTTTCCTTAGCGATTAAAGTGAAGAAGGGGAAAGGGAAAGCTTCCCATTCCAAATCGGATTATTTTTGTGGAGGCAAGAAGAAAGACATGACTAAAGTATAATACTTTCATTGTCATGAGTTGGGCCATTTTGCTACAAATTGTCCACTCAAGAAGTGCAAGAAGAATTCCTCAAGAGGAGTGGTGGGTGAGCCTTTGCCCTCTCAATTCGAATTGGACTTTTCCATAATTACAAGCATGGTGTCATCAATGATGGGAAGTGTATGGTACTTAGACAGTGGAGCTTCATTCCACATGATTGGCAACAAGGAGTTATTCAATGACCTCGACGAGAAAGATCTCTAGATGCATATCAAGATGGGTGACAATGGGAGGTAGCGTGCTACTTGATTAGTCATAGTTACTTTTCAGAGGGAGCATGGGTTTCCCCTCACCTTGAATAATGTTATGTATGTGCCCAGGCTAAAGAAGAACTTGGTATCCATTTCCATTCTTCATGATGTAGTATATGATATGATCTTCTCGAAAGGAAAGGCATTCCTTTGACACATAGCCACGGGTCAAGTATAGAAGATAGGGATTTGGGTGAAGAATCTCTATAAGATGGAGGTAGAGGATTGTGTTGCTTTGAGCATGAAATAAAAGATGGTGCAAAGCCGAGATGTTGGTGATTTGTGGCACAGGCGGTTGGGTCACTTGCGTCATGGGGCTTTGAAGATCATGAAGCAGATCTCCACCGGTTTTCCCAAAGGTACACTAGAGCAAGTTGATACACGCAAGGGGTGTACTTTGGGTAAATACACCAAGTCTTCATTTTACGACAAAGACAGTCAAGGAGAGGCTATTCTAGAGTGAGTCCATTTAGATGTTTGTGGACCATTCTCAACAACATCCATAGCCAAACACAGGGATTATGTTATATTTATTGATGACTTTTCTCGAAAATGTTGGATATGTTTCATGCAGAAAAAGGGTCAAACCTTCACATATTTCTGTGAGTTTAAAGCATTGGTGCAGAAAAAGTTAGGAAAGAAGGTTAAAGCTCTATGGAGTGATAACAGTGCTGAGTGTGTCTCAAACAAGTTTAAGAACTTTTGTGTAGTGGAAGGGATTAAACGGGAGATGACAACACCATAACCCTCAGCAAAATGTGGTGGCTAAGAAGAAGAAAAAAATCATAATAGGGGCAGCGAGGGCGATGTTGCATGATTAGGGTATCCTACTACACTTGTGGGCTGAAAGAAGCTTAAGCTAACAGCAGGGTTGGGGATATTTGTGTGGTACACTGATACACCTCAAAACTATCGAGTGTACTTTCCGACCACCAGGATGATAATGGTTCGCATGGATGTCAGATTCGATGAGGAGAAGGCCATGCGAGTTTCGCTTGAGAGGGAGATTCAGCTACATGGGGTTGAGGATATTTTATATCCTAAGGTTGAGGAGCCTCAGATTGATGTGGAGAAGCCACATGCAGAGGATCTAGGAGTGGATACATCCACTCAGGCAAATTCTTCCAGATATGGGAGAAAATGCACCAGAGAGGCAGATAGATTGTTGTTAGATTCTAGAGAGAATGTGGGAGCACCCACATTAAAGCACAAAAAGAGGAGGTCACCTGGAAAGTACACTGGATACATGTCTCTTATGAGAGGATGTGTTGACAGAGCCAACTTCCTTTGAGGAATAAGTGTAGCAACCAATTTGGGTTGATTCCATGGTGGATGAGTATGACGCCATAGTTCGTAACAGTGTTTGGGATGTAGTCCAAAGATCGGAGGATAAGTCCATGGTGAGTTACCATTGGCTTTACAAGGTAAAGAAAGATACAGATGGTAGTGTGGAGAAATATAAGGCTAGATTTGTGGCCTGTGGATTTTCACAGGTAGAGGGGATTGACTAAGATGAGACCTTTGCACATGTTGCCAGGTACTCATCAATCAGATATATATTGGCACTATCAATGTAGGTGGGGAGGAAGATACATTAGATGGATGTAAAGACAACCTTCCTTAATGGCACGATTGAGGAAGAGGTGTACATAGAGCAACTTTCAGGTTTTGAAACCTTTGACTATGAGTCGCATGTGTGTCAGCTCAAGAGAGCATTGTATGGGTTGAAGCAAGCACCTCATGCTTGGTACACCAAGATAGGTAGCTACTTCATCAAGTTGGGCTTCACAAGGAGTGAAGCAGATGCGAACCTATACCACATAGTGGTGGAAGCTAAATTGTTGATCATTATACTTTATGTTGATGATCTCATACTAACAGGCAATGATTAGCTGATCAAATCTTGCAAGGAGGACCGTGAAAGAGAGTTTGAGATGAAGGACTTGGGGCTCCTCCATTACTTTCAGGGCATGGAAGTATGGCAAGGTGATGGGGAGTTGTTTGTGTCTCAATAAAAGTATGCCAACGAGATACCCAAGAGGTTCCACATGGAGAGCTCCAAGCCTATGGAGATGCCTCTAGCTGGTAACTGGAGGAAGGAGGATGCTGCTTGAGGAGAGGTAGTGGAAGCTATTGTTTATAGGAAGCTTGTGGGTTCACTCATGTACTTGGTGAACACATGACCTTATTTATGTTATGAATTTAACCATCTAAGTCAAGTGATGGTTAGGCCTACCAAGCTATATTGGAAGGCGGAAAAGCATGTATTGAGAGACCTCAGGGGCATTACTCAGTATGGATTATTGTACAAATGGACAAAGGGGGTGAAGCTTCAAGGATTCACCGATGTAGATTGTGAAGGGAGTCCATCTATTAGGAAGATCACATCAGGAGGGATCTTCGGTATTGGGTTAGGAGCAATTTCTTGGTATAGCAGGAAATAGAGATCGGTTGCACTTAGTTCGACAAAGAGAGAGTACATGGTTGCGAGTGAGGCAGCATGTGAGGCAATTTGAATGAAGAAGATCCTGGTTGGTCTATTTGGTCAGTAGATGGATCCGACTGTGATTTACTGTGATAATCAGAGTTGTATAAAACTCTTTGAAAATCCAATTTTTCATGATAGGTCCAAGCACATTGATATCCGATATCATCATCTCAGAGATTGTGTATTGAGGCGGATCATGCTATTAGAGTGCATTCCCATGGAGGAAGAAGATGGTGACATTTTGACAAAGGTATTGTCAAGATGTAAACTCGAGTTTAACAAAGACAGGATCGGGGTAGCCGATAATCCCTTTCTTGTTGAGAGGGAATATTGAGAAATGGCAACAAGAAATTCTAGTTTAATTTGTCCTTGAATTAAATTGTGAATTGAAATCGAATTCTATTCTCATAGTAACTTGTAAATAGTTAATTAAGCTTAATTAACTTAATTAGCTTAGTAATTTCAAGTTGGAGGTATTTCTGTAGTCATGTATATGTTCTCCCTAAATTTTAGGGGTCCAGGATGAGTTTATTTGAGTTGTAATTAGATTAACTTAGTTTACTCATTTATGGTTAGTTAAATTAGTTCTAACTCTTTAGGGAACTAATAGAGGACTAACAGTCAGTTGTTGCACTGGTGCATCCCCAATTGTTACTCTAATTAATTGAAGATTTCCTCACGAGAAACTCATGCATGTCAGTTCAGATAGGTAGAGGGGATTGACTATGATGAGACCTTTGCTCCTATTGCAAGGTACTTGTCGATCAGATATATGTTGGCACTATCAGCGTAGATGGGCTGGAAGATACATTAGATGGATGTAAAGACAGCCTTGCTTAGTGGCATGATTGAGGAAGAGGTGTGCATAGAGCATCCTAAAGGTTTTGAAACCTTCGATCATGAGTCACATGTGTGTCAAATTAAGAGAGCATTTTAAATAGATGAGGAATGACCTATTATAGAGTTTTATGAACCCAATGTTTCGGACTACCAAGTGAGTCCATCATCAGGGGATGCGATAATAGATATTCTAGAGATATTCATGATGTATCCATGAGCTCATGGATACATCATGAATATCTCTAGAATATCTATTGTCGCATCCCCTGATGATGGAATCACTTGGTAGTCCGAAATGTTGGGTTCATAAAACTCTATAACAGGTCAATCCTCCTCTATTTAAAACTATCCTCACCTGTATGGATTCATTATTTAAGAGAGAATTGTATGGATGAAGCAAGAACCTCATGCTTGGTACACCAGGATAGATAGCTACTTCATCAGGATAGGCTTCACAAGGAGTGAAGCAGAGGTGAACCTGTACCACATAGTGGTGGAAGGTAAACTATTAATCATTGTACTTTATGTTGATGATCTCATACTGCCAAGTGATGATCAACTGATCAAATATTGTAAGGAGGACCTTGCAAGAGAGTTTTAGATGAAGGACTTAGGGCTCATGCATTAATTTTTGGGCATGGAAGTATGGTCAAGTGATGGGGAGCTATTTGTGTCTCAAGACAAGTATGCCAATGAGATACTCAGGAGGTTCCACATGGAGAGTTACAAGCCTATGGAGACTCCTCTAGCTGGTAACTGGAGGAAGGAGGATGCTACTTCAGGAGAGGTAGTGGAAGCTATTTTTTATAGGAAGCTTGTGGGTTCTCTCATGTACTTGGTGAACATGACCGGATTTATGCTATGCAGTTAACCAATTGATTCAAGTGATGGTTAGGTCTACCAGGTTGTATTGGAAGGAAGAAAAGCATGTATTGAGATACCTCAGGGGTACTACTCAATACAGATTATGGTACAAATGGATAGAGGAAGTGAAGATTCATGGCTTTTCCAATGTAGATTGGGTAGGGATTCCATCTGATAGGAAGAGCACATCAGGAGGGATCTTCAGTATTGCATCAGCGGTACTTTCTTGGTATAGGAGGAAACAGAGATCGGTTGCATTCAGTTCGGCAGAGGAACAGTACATGTCTACAAGTCAGGAAACATGTGATGCAATCTGGATGAGCAAGATCATGGTTGGTCTATTTGGTCAATAGATGGACCCAACAATGATTTACTACGATAATGAAAGTTGTATCAAACTCTCTAAAAATCCAGTTTTTCATGATAGGTCCAAGCACATTCATATTCGATAATATCATCTATGAGATTGTGTATTGAAGCAGATCATGTTGTTAGAGTACATTCCCACAGAGGACAAAGATGCCGACATTTTGACAAAGGCATTGTAAAGATGTAAATTCAAGTTTCATAGAGACAAGATCAAGATAGTTTGATAATCCCTTTCTTGTTAAGAGGGAGTGTTGAGAAATGGAACAAGAAATTCCAGTTTAATTTGTCCTTGAATTAAACTATGAATTAAAATCAAATTCTATTCTCATAGAAACTTGTAAATAGTTAATTAAGTTTAATTAACTTAATTAGCTTCAGAATTTAGAGATGGAAGTATTTCTAGAGTCATGTATATTTTCTCCCTAAATTTTAGGGGTCCAAGATGAGATTATTTGATTTGTAATTAGATTAACTCAGTTTACTGAGTTATGATCGGTTAAATTAGTTCTAACTATGTGTGGAACTAATAGAGGACTAATAGTTAGTTGGTGCACTGGTGCATCCACAAGTGTTACTCCAGTTAACTGAATATTCCCTCATGAGAAAATCATGCATGTCAATTCAGAGAAAGACCCAATTGAGACTAGAGTGCAAGGACAGTGTACTATTAGTTGTATGATTTACCGAGTTGTAAATATCATGCATGCAATCAGAGAAGAACGTATGTTTAGATTACACAGTTTTGGAAGCATGAATTCCCTTTAAAAATGGGTTGTTCATCCTAGGAACTGCACAAGATAATAGGGGCTTGGAAGGCAATGGAAATTGTCTAATTGTTGGCTAATAATGGGCTTGTGAGGTAGAGAGTTGAGCATGCTTGTGCAGAATTGTTCTAGTGAAAACAAGATTTGTATATTCACTCATATTTCTGATTTAATGCAATACAGATAGGCGGGGTTTTGAGTTGTGGCTTTCCCCAGGAAACTTATTGTGTTATGTGCCACTGATTTGTCTTCTTTTTCATATTGTTTTAATCGATCTATTGACTTCTGTTGGTTTAAAGTAGAAGTAGATTATTGTCCTATGCTTTAGTAAATTGCAAGAGCTTGTGAATCTATAGGAAATTATACATAAATGGGGAAGAGCACACAGTAATAGTGTACCACTGGATAATCATGCAGTTGGTAATAAAAAGAACATGTAACGACTAGGAAGAAAAATGAAAAAGCCAAAAAAAATCATGCCAAATTTGGAAAAAAAAAAATCTTTTGCCACAATCATGGGTCTAGGTAATTTTTGGTAATGGGGGGTTTTACTAGGTTATGGCCCAATGGTAAATGCATGAATGTAAATTATGCATAAATTAGCATAAGATAACTAGGGTAAGGGGTATTTTTTTCAGTTGAAAATTGTTATAAGGGTTTTGTTTTAGAGTTTTTGTTAGCTAGCTAAGGCATTACGTTGGTGGTCTGTTGAACCTCTATAAATCTGTAACTCTAAAAGTTTGATAGGCTGGTGAGCAGAGGGAATGTTTTTGTTAATGATTTATGTACTACATTAGACACTTTGTTGATAATGGAAAGTAAAGGGGGAAGTAATGCATATTTTGATTTTTCTACCCTGTGACTGATACTTTTATTTCAATAACAATGTTTACTTTTATTGTGTATGGATGAATTATGAGATATGGGTATTGTATGAATGTTCGATGTAGCCTTTCCTTTTTTATATTTTTTTGTTAGTAATAACATGTCATAACTACCTCTAATGTTTATGATTATGTTTAATGCATGTAAAAAGAGCTAGAGTGTTGAGGAAATGGTGTATATTGAATTCCCATCCCCTTTTCAGTTGCATAAGCCTAATCCTCATACCACCCCTTAGGTACCTCAAGTGAGACCTTACTTGTACCGTAGGTGTGTTGAAACCAAATCACTAATGAGGGGTGAATCAATAGTGATAGCAATTATACAATTTTAAACCCTTTTCCCAATTTGTTACACAACCAATACAGAAAATAAAATCAATGGATTTGGACATGTAAATATATCATAAGAATTGGCACATAAGTAACATGATAATCAAACACATAGGACAAAAATATTTCTAGTGGAAACCCTTAAGGGGAGAAAAACGACCTTATTGATATGATGATTTCTTCTCTTATTATCAATCTATCTATTTGACATTCAAATGCTAGCCCCAACTAGCTAGGAGATACTACTCATCTATATGAATTTTGTTGGCCACTACCAGCTAGGAAGCCCCAACTGCTTATCAATTGTTTATTGGCCACTACTAGTTATGAAGCTTGAACTTCCTAATCTAGCAAACCATCACTTTCCAGAGGCCCGAACCTCCTCAAACACCATGGGACACCCTTTCATACATTTTCATAATGGGCCCTAACACAATATTTATCATAAGAATCAACATTAATAAACCCAAGCAACACCTCAAAATCACTTCTCTGTCATATGAAACATCACATGCAATTCTCTCTCTCTCTACTCAACATATGCATCAAACCATCCACTTAACATGGTAATAACAACAATACAAAGTATATATCATTAACATCAATCCTATGCAATAAAAAAACAACATAAGTATAGTACTACAATAAGTAATCATCCTCAACACATAAACCTCTACAACCACAACTATATTATCAAATCATCTTATCAACATAACAATGGAAACTTTGTTAAACCCAAAGGCATAAAATGCTCTACTACATTTTCTCCAAATGCACACTTTGTTCCAACACTTCGACCCAATGTAGATAGCTCAACCCATAGGTATACATTACTTAGTCAAATATTTTATGCCAATGATCTATATACACTCTAATCGACCCATTTTCATCATACACCACTTCAATGATTACTCATAGGTACCATGCACACTCTATCAACACACAATAATGACAAACCATTGCACCAATATCTATGCATGTGCTTTATACTCATTTATAGTCCTTTTTCACACTAGGATAAAATTCAAAAGTGTAGATTATGTTTTTTTCATGTGCATAACAACCTTTTTCAACCCAATCATGCCTCTGTCCAAATAGTTTTATCACATCCTCTACGCACTTCACCGACATGTCATCACTTCATGAACTAGTAATTCATGCACTGCTGCAAGGAACCTACAATTGTGCACTCCTCCATTTTCATAACAACACAATAAATCCATTTCAACTGACTAGATATGCTATAGGTATGCCAAAACACTCTCAATCTCACCTCATCGAACCTCTTCATTGATACATCACATATGCATTTAAACTAGTGATCTAATCACACAAAAACGCATGTCAGATCAAGACCATTAATGCTATTACCAATTTTTTCAATGCATTCATTTTGTTTGGAGGTCAATTCATCAGTACATTTATATCTATAAAGACCATATCAAATGATGAATGCTCAACCTTTTTAACCATATCAACTCTCAAACTCTTGGAAAATTTCAATGACCAATAAATTAATTTTGTTCCATAACTTGTTGCTTTAAAACCGTGGGAAATTCACTCGAAAGAGGACATGGATTTTATTTTTGCACCTACATGGAGAGTGATGTAGGCATAAACTAATCAGTATGTAGCAAGTTCCATAGGCACAAAATGACAAGAGTGCAGCAATAAGGCAATGTGATTCACATCAAATGGGAAGACCATGATAATCGAGTAAAGAATGGAAAATTCAAATTTTCTACGTAGGTCTACTTCCTTAGTAGCAAGCCTTCTTCAACCAACTCTGTTAAACACCTCCAATCATGATATCAATAATTATAACCTATAAACACCCACAACACCAAAAATTCATCGAGACCACGATCCACCACTAGGTTGACATCACTCCCAACATGCCAACCTTTCATTCTACCAACAATCCCCCCCTCTGGAATTTATGGAAACCTCTTGTAAAGATCGTGTCATCTAATATTTCTCTCTCCCCTTTTGACATTAATGGAAAAGGGAAACTCCCTATGATCCCAACCAAATATGCCAACATTCACTTGCAAAACACTGATTAGAAACCACACGCCAACAATATACTCATCCTTTTCTATCTAAAAACTCAGCAAATAATCCATCCCAAAAATAACAACTTTTCCACTATAAATAAAATAAGAATTAAAAACTCATACTCTAACCTCCATTGTCCTTTACATGGCTCCGTAGCAATACAAGGCATCAATAAGCAACAATATGTGTTCTTCACAACAACAATAATATAATAACAATATATAGCACATGATAACACATGGAAGACTCTTAACACCTTGGTCATAGTCTAAGGTCTCAACAACAACATATTACAAAGCATTAGTAACAAATTGTTCTAGGAGGATCCAAAAAGCTCAAAATTTGAAGTCCTTAAATCTCAGCAAAACTGGCACAAAGTTGTGGATCTCGTCGAGACGATTCCAACGATCTAAATGGCACCTCAAATCGAGTTTATATGAGAAATTTTTGCTAATCTAAAGTTTTTCTAGAAATAGGAATAAAGGGGCACTGAAATTTCCATGTGGCACCACTAGGAGAGGCCACTAGCCCAACCAGGAAACACCATGTAGCACCATCCAATAGCAACACATGGTGCCACTCGGGCAATTCCACGTGTGGACGTCTAATCACTCTATGTGGTAGACAATGGTGGACATGAACCAATACATGGTCGATTTTAGGCTTCTGTGGAAGTTTTTTGCAGTGGTATGATCCGGATTGTCCACAGTCTTTTGTTCATTGAGTCGACGTTTCAAACCCCAAAGGGGGTCCATCATCAAGACAAATTAGAAAGATAGAAAATGAATGAAAGATTGTTTGAAGAAGAAGACATGAACCTGGGAATAAATAAACCAAGAACCCTAATTTTATATAAGGGCCGACACTTGATCTCAGGAAATTTAATTAATTATTTAATTATTCAAAAATGGCTCAGGATTATTTCAATTTATCTAATTATTGATTATTTTATTTTAGTTTAGTTAATTTTATTTAACTAATTAATATGAATTGAATTATTTTCATTTAATACAATTTTAATAAATTAATTATTGTAGATTTT
>APFE030977344.1:31539-59927 GCA_000404065.3 Pinus taeda | reverse complement strand
GAACAAGGAAAAGTGGATGGAGGTGGACAGAGTGAGGGCGCTGTACCCTCACCTCTTTAACAGGTAGTTGAAGGATTTTGGGGTCCAAAAGCTTCCCAATGGGGAGGCGTGATCAGGGGCTCATGTCCCAAGTGTCGAAAAATGCTCAAAATTTAAAGTGCTCAAAATTGGCTCGAACCTGAAAGACCAGATAGAGCTCGTCCTCCCGATTCCGGCACCGTAAACATTTTGAAAAATGGTCGCCGTATGTGAAAGTTATGGCAAAAACAAAATCGCCCAATGACCCTTAAAATTTGAATTTTCAAAAAAAAATTAAAAAAAGAATATTCCATAGAATATTTTGGAGAATATTCCTGAGAATATTCCAAGGAATCTTCTTTCTGGCAGGCAATCAAAAGCTACCTCGTGGCAGGCCCGGAGGCCGCCACGTGGCCCAGGGTGACATCGGCTGACGTAAGCATCTTTGGGCGTATGTCAAAACTTTTTGGTCATTCGTGGTTTGAACCCACGACCTCCGTCCAACAAAGCCCAAGCTTTAGCAACGCACCACAAGCCATGCGTTTGAGAGATTAACGGAAGATTATTTAATTAAGGTTTGAATTTTGTTATGGGCGGGAAAGAAGGGGGCTAGCCCCTAAGGGCCAGCCCCGCCTCCATATGACCGTGCCCAGGAACTAAGGGCCAAACCCAAACCGCCGGGCACGAAATCCGATGAAAACCTCCACGTGGTCACATGCAGTATTTTTCGGGGAGTTAACTGCAGTTATGGTTGGCTGAATTTTTGGCGGAGTGCCAAATTTGGCGGTCCCGCCATAATTGGCGGAGCTCCACTAAAGTTAGCTGGAGTCTTTTTAGGGGAAACTGGCAGTTTTCATCAAATGGCCATAACTTTGGCTAGGAAAGGTGGTTTTGGACGAATTTTTTTTTGATTTTTGGTATTTCGGACGTTCTGAAGCCATGGGCACAGGTTGTTCAGCCATCAGAGGTCATTTACATAGGTTTTGGAGCCGTGTAAGTTCTAGGAGCCACGAGGGCCCAGTATTGTGAGAACTGTTTCAGGTTGCAAGTATCCATTGGAGGTGAACCAGCAGTCAATCCTGAAGGATTCATGTGTTCTAAATCCAATTTTGTAGTATATTTTACCTATAGAGACTTCTATTCAGCTGTAATTTTATTTTGAGAATTTAATCAAAATGAGGGCTGACCCATTTGGGAGCCTTGGACCCAGTAGATGTAGCCCAGGAGGGGTGAACTGCTTCATCAACTTATTTTGCATCTGTGGTTGATTTAGTTTGTAGAATAAATTCGTTTTGATGTGTTAAATAGTAAAAGGAAATATTTCTGCAATGCTTGAATGGATCATGAACAGCTGAAAACTTCATTTGTTTCTTTACTGCAAGACATGGGAATGTTTTAAACATGTTTAATACTGAATTGAATACCTTGCAAACCTTTTTCAAGTAGTTTCAAATTCACATCATCTCTATGTTGCGAAACATAAAGTATGGAATGTTCATCAGAATACCCTTGTGAAATGCATCAACAAACGGACATGGTACACATAAAGACGCGAGAATCTGCCCTCACAACTGAAATACCGAATGATGAGTTTCATCAAAGGTGCAAACCGATCATTCGGGTAATGGAAAGGAAAAAATCTGCTCAAGTGCCTCATATACCCAGGTTTAATATATGGCTCATAATATGATTTCTCTAGCTGCTGACGCTTATTCCATTTCTCCCCGATATTCGGTATCCCAGTGGCCTCTGCAATAGTCTCTGGTGACAAAAATGAAATTAACGCCAGCGAGGTTTACATAGCCATCATGTAAATGGAGAACAAGCAAGCGAGCTAATTCACGATGATGCTGAAATTGTGAAATTAGCTCACAAAAATGATAGCATGACTAATGGCGAAAACAATCCATGGCAAGTGGGCAAGCCTGTAATTGTACCATAGAAGTGGGCTCTTCTCTAAGATGTTTACCACCTTTGCCACCTCTGCGAGGCCTTTGTAGCACATTTCCCTCTGTTGCGGAATCACTGTCATTTTCCTGCTCATACACTAACTCTGTGTTTGACATGGCTTTGAAAACACAATAACTGCAATAGGAGGTCTACATTATGTATGTTGTAGGTGTGGTGAAATCAAAATTTCAATACATACTCAAAAAGCCAACCAAAACATCATAAGACTTATGCCATAATGGACATTCTGTTTGGTGTATTTGGGCATGAAACAGTCACAAGGACAGTTTGACAAGTGGACAAGGGTATGAAGTGTTGTTGGCTCAAAACTTTCAAATGGGCGTGGAGCTATGTTTCACCAAGGAAAGGCAGAAAAATCTTCACCAATTACCCATATGTCCTTTAATACCCTTAAAAAGGATTTTGATAGGGACCTAGGTTTTCATTCGATTTCTTACACCCAACACATCACCTCCTCTCTTCAAACACACTATAAACAATATCAAATTGATTGAATCAGTTATAGAACACCTACTTGCATCTTTGAAGGCGATTAGACACGATCTGGGCGCATAAATATAAACAAACTCTGTGCTGGACTGAGTGCGTAGCGCGCTATCCCAGTGCGTAGCGCATAGCCTGATGCATAGCGCCTGTGTATTTTTACAAAGGCCATGCTCGCCCAATGCGTAGCGCACTGCCCGGTGCGTAGCGCACAACTTCAATGCATAGTGCACCCTTCAACACTGTCCACCAGCATGCAATTCGCGGTTTTGGCCTTCAAATGCTTAGGCACGATGTTGTTTTTGGAATTTGGGTGCAAATGAACTTGTTGTCCCTATTTATAAGCAAACAAAATATCTCATTTGAATTAAATTGATTCAAAAACCCACTTTGTAAGGTTTGGCACTTTTCACTTTTGGTCTTTAAATAGACACTGTTTTTTTGATTTTTTATAATTTGCTAAGGTTTGGACTAATTTCCTTTGTTGATTTTTTTGCAGGGATGGTTGTGATATGATCTGGAAAAGGAGACCAAGGCTCTGCTTGGAAAATTCAAGAACTGAAATTTTTGAAAATTTATTACAAAAATGAGATGACGACTTATCTTCAAAACAGAGTTTTGAAGAGAAGTCCTAATTTTATCTGTATAATGATGAAAATTATTGCGGTAACCATCTATCAAAGACATCCCTCTGGTCTGCTGGTCTTCTTAGACTTTCCAAAACAAAATTAACTCAACCCTAGACCTAAGACCTAAAAATTTAAAACATGACTGTAAATGACCTTTGAAGCTTTGTTTTTATGAATAGACCTGAACCAGTAGTGCCAAGCATGAGGGGAATGAGTGACACAAACCATTCCGTCAGAGTTATGGCATGCCTAACAAAATGCAACTGATCGAAACTGATGGGACACCTAAACATGAAATGCAAAAAGAGCTTTGATCTCTAACGGAGGGATAACTAGACTGACTCTAACACATGTAACCTTTTTGATAACTGGCACCTCAAGAAACCCCTTTCCCCACCTTTTGGAAACTTAGAATAAAAGCATGACTTTAGGCTTTCATTTAATATTTGGATTAGCCCCTTAGTTTTAGTCCATTTCCCACTTACGGAGTCCTAACTGCCTATTTCTCTTGTTTGCCTTGGTCTACAATAGTAGTGTATTTTATAACATGAGTGTGATCATATTTTACAACTACTAGACTCCTTGTCATTTCTACACATAACCTCTTCAACCCAAGACCACAAAGGCACTCTGACCATAAAATTCATATACATAGGCAAGTTGGCCTTAAACACATATTTACATGGGCATAGTAGCCCAACACATCCTAGCTTATTAGCCTAATGAAAATGTGTGCCAATACATACAGGGGTCACACTAGGGTTATTATATAAAACCCTACTCAAGCTTTCAACCTTGGTTCGGAAAATCGAGGATGATAGAAGGCATCTTTATCTCAACCTCTATTAGGATTAAACAAATCATATGTTGAACAATTAATTAATACAAAGAAAGATATTGACGTGACATAACTCGTCACCAAATTTATAAAATGAACACAAAACCCCAAGTGAATTAACATCATTCTTAAGTATAGCCAACTAGCCTTGTCATAAGCCTTCGAAAGATCCAACTTAACCACCATTGGTTCTAATCTCTTTGTCTTACTACTATGAATACCCTAATGAGCTATGTGTATTACTTCATGAATATTTCTACTTGATAGAAAACCAATATTGATTTGAAACAAAAATAGACAACAAGCTCTTAACTCTGAGAGCTATTATTTTTGCCCCAATTATATAATTATATATATATATATATATAGAGAGAGAGAGAGAGAGAGAGAGAGAGATCCAAGGAAATGGGCCTAAAGTTTTCAAATGGGGTGGGATTAGCGTATTTAAGGTTAAGAGCAATGAAGGTAGAATTGAATGCAAGAAGCAACTTTCCATAAGCAATGGACTCTTCTATCACTCTTAATAAATCCTCTTCAATTGTCTCATAAAATCTGAAGATCGATTCCACATGCCATCCATTAGGACTTGGAATTTATCCTTTTGAAATGAATGTAGAATTGTTTGCAATTCCTCTTTGGAAACTTCCTCTAGTAATATTAAAGTAGCCTGCTACTACTAAAGTAACCTTTCTCTCTTCCTTTTAGATCTCATTAAAATGTTCAGCACATGTTTAAGCAATATCCTCAAAATTGGTAGCCACAAATTTATTAGGCCTTGTCACCTTTCAAATAGTTCTTAAATCATCCTAGGGAATACATAATAATGAAAAAACTTTATATTTTCATCACCTTTTCTAGGCATAGGTCTTTGCTTTTAAGTCTCCAAGTTGCTTCGTTCTCTAGTGGGATCTTACTTCTCCTTTGTTGTAGATGGTGAACCCTATTTTTGTCTCCTCATTTGGATTACCATCCATCTCTTTATTAATAAATGTTCTAAATTTAACACACAAGACACTAGATTATGCTCATCCCTTTATTGTTTCTCATGAACTCAGTTTAAAAGTTCTTATTTGATATTGTTTGAGTTTGTTGTAAACTGAAGAGATACTAAAATATTTGAAGACCTATAAAATAAAACCAACTTTCTTTGAAAAACTTAACAAAAGATTCCTCTTCTGTCTAATTAGGATTAAACTTAAATGAACTTGGAGGGTTTTCTCCCAAGGGATAACATTTCAAGAAAGACAAGGAAATGATTTGACTTAGCACTTGATCCTGAATCCTCTCCTAATCATCTCTCATAGATTTTGACAAGAGAAACCTACCCAATCTTTTAGTAATTATATCCTCCCCCACCCACTTACTCCACCAAGTAGCTCTCAATTTTTATGGCTATTATCAATTGCGACTATCTTGTGTGATTGAGAGGAAGAGTTTTACCCTTTCATTAGGGTTCAATTCCTGAAAGTGACGTGTTGTGCTCCTAATGAATATATTGGTGTAATGTTCTTGAGCCCTATGTTAATAAAGTCTCAAGATTCTATGGAATCTGATTTTTACCCCACATACCATCAAAATGAATGTTGATGGATTTCCATAGGATTTGTATTTCATGGAAGCCTTAAAATAATAAATTAATAATAAACATTATCTTATCTAATAGAGAAGTTAAGATCCCCCCACACCCCAACCAAACTAAAATTCTCCTATTAAATAACAACCAATATGAAATTCATCTCCCATTAGTGGAACATCTCAACATAAAGGCCATAGATTTTCATAACTATAACCACTTTATCTAGATATTGGAATATAAGGATATTGCTACACTTGAATCAAAGGACCAATAATTATAAAACAAAAAACCTAGTCCTCTTTTTGGTAATAAAACCTCTCAAACAACCTCTAACATCCGAATTACCATCCCCCACACATGTTTTCTAACTCAAAAACCAGTTTACTTCCATGACTCTGGGATCCTTGATAACATTACTTTAGGAAAAGGTAGGGGTAGAGTGTGTAAGAGTGCACCACTAAATTCAAAAAGATGGTTACCATATTGGGTATCTCTCCTAAGAACCTGACTCCTCAAGTATTTTGGGGGTTTGCATAGTCATTTGCAAAAGCAAGTGATGCTCTTCAATCCTAAGATAGTCAATAAGGCCTATGTGAAAGTACAAAATCTGGAAAATATAGGCCACAGAAAAGGAAAACCAAGTGGTTCCAAATAGAAAGAGAACTAAGACACTGCCAAGGAAGGAAAGAAGAAGTGGAAATGAAAATACAAGAAGACGACAACCATTGCACATTATTGCAAAGATCCAAGTAACCATTGCAACCATTGAAATATTGATGGTCACATTAAAAAATGTTATAAACTACGACCAGAGTTAAATCCTAAGAATATGAAGAAAGATGCCAAGAAAAAGAACTTTCTAACTATGGATTTAAGAAATTAAGAAGAGAGTAGCTCAGATGTGGATGAGAATATTACCTACACTTCAGATTTGTTGCACAAGTATGTTTTGGATGTGCTACTAAGTCTGAAGATGAGGAATGCTAGAAACATGATAAACTATGCACTGCAGGAGTTGAAGGTGGCCTTGACGCCTATTAGCTTACACATAAAAATCCCCTTGACATTGATGTCAAAGAGGGAGGTAAGTAAAGATAGGGATAAGTGATTATGAGGACAAATGGGGGAGTACCAATGTGTTGTCATCAATGCCAAAGGGGGATATTGTAGGTGAAGTTTTCATTAATGGCAAAGGTTGTTGAAGGTATGCTTGTTGAAGGTTTCCTATGTTGATATAAGCCACAGTTGAATATTGTTTGATGATTTGTTTGCATTGTTGTCAATACTCCTATGTTGTTGAGTATGTGTTGTTGTCAGAGGTATGACAGCCTTAATGTGATATAAATGCTTGTGTATGTTTTTTGATTTGTGCATTGTATGAGTAAGGATGATTAAAGTTGATTAATTATAATGGTATGATTAAAGGTTGATTATTGTATGCTAATTACAGTTCAAGACTTATTACAATTGTACAAGACTTGTGGTTGATTAGATTTAAGATGGAAGTGTGATTTCTAGTTGTGCTTAAATGTTGTGATGCAAGATGGATTTGCATCTTGTAATCATTAAAGTTGCTTATGTTAATGCTTGTTGTTTGAATAATTAAAAATTCATCTTACGTGTTTTAATATTAAAAATTTGAAAGAATTTGAAAATGAAGAGACAACCTTGGAATGCAAAGAGGTAGGCCATTTCAATTCATATTCCTACATGCAATACTAATAGCTAGCAATCTATGTTTATAAAAAGATGTGATTTTGGAAGGTAGAGAAGGTTGGTTAGATTATGAGATGAAAGAGTTTTTGTGAGTTACCTAGCACAAAGGGAAAGAAGAAGAGGAGTTGATGTGAAGCAAAACTAAGGAAAAGAAGGCAGAAATAAAGAGATTGATGCATGCAGAGTTAAAGACCAGGTAAGCCAGTATGTTAAATTTTTATGTACCAAGGGATTATGGTCTCCTTTAAGGTAGTAGCTTAAAAAAGAGCAGTATGGATCATGTTGAAGAGAGAGTAGGAGCTTCCTAGCAAGTAGTAGCTTCCATAAATAAGTTGAGGTAGGAGCTTCCTGTAGGTTATAGAAAAATTCCTTGCAGATTCAAACTACAAATTGTAATATGCTAAAACAATTGACTTGAATCTACTCTACTTATCAGCAGAAACAATTATTAATTTATGAAATCACAAAGCATACAAGAGAAATAATTTAATCACACATAACACAACGATTTCCTAGGTAAAGCCACAACTAAAAACCCCTACTATATGTATATTGCATAATCAGAAAATATGAGAAGATTACAATGCTTTGCTCAAGCCCAAGCAACCTCTGCACTATCTCTATTTGTCTCCATTCTTCTTAGGTAAGCCTTGGATGAATACAATATTCTCTACTCAACCTTGAGCTTAACCTACACAAGTATTTTCTATCCTTTGCCTAATTAACTGCCTTTGGCCAATACTTAGCCAAATTTCTAGCCTTCCAAGCTCCTACTTCCTTTCTCTCACAAGATCCATGCATAAACTTGTGCTTCCCATTTCTTGGTCTCACCAACTCGTGCTCACCAAAACAATGATTAAACTTGTGCCTTCATTCCTCCTTTTAAAGGAAATTCAAAAGGTTAAAATTAGTGAGTTTTCTAATTAAGGAATGATTTATTTTAGGCCTTCTTCTGACTGCATGCACCATTTGTTTAATTTAAATGATTTTTCAACTGATAGTACACTGTTCCTGAACTCCAATCTCAATTGGGTCTTTCTCTGATCTGACATGTATGAGTTAATTATGAGTCAATATTCAGTTTAATGATCACTCCATCTTACACCCCACTACTGGAGGTTACACCCCACTACCACAGGTTACACGCCACTATAGTAAGTTACACCCTGATGTTGTTGGTTACACCCCACGGTTGTTGGTTACACCCCAATACTGGATCTCCCACTAATTCCTCCACCGGTTGGAACTAGTTAAATCGACTTTAACACAGTTGGACTGAATTAAATAATTACAACTCAAGATAAACTCAACTAGTGCTCCTAATTGTAGGAGACACTCTACGTGACTCTAGTTAGACCCTTAACTCGAATTAACTATTGAGAAATGGCAACAAGAAATTCCAGTTTAATTTGTCCTTGAATTAAATTGTGAATTAAAATCAAATTATATTCTCATAACAACTTGTAAATAGTTAATTAAGTTTAATTGAGTTAATTAACTTAGGAATTTCGAGTTGGAAGTCTTTCTGTAGTCATGTATGTGTGATCTCTAAATTTTAGGGGTTCAGGATGAGTTTATTTGAGTTGTAATTAGATAAATCAGTTTGACTTAATTATGGTTAGTTAAACTAGTTCTAACTTTTGGAGGAACTAGTAGAGGTCTAGTAGTGAGTTGGTGCACTAGTGCATGCTCAATGCTACTCCAGCTAATTGGAGATTTACTCAAGAGAAACACATGCATGTTAGTTCAGAGAAATTCCCAGTTGGGGCTAAAGTGTAGGGACAATGTACTATCATTTTTATGATTTTCTGAGTTGTACAGATCATGCATGCAATCAGTTATGGACCTAAGTTTGGATTGCACAGTTTTGGAACAAGGATTTCCCAATTAAATATGAGTTGAACCTCTTAGAAATTACGCAATGGAATAGGGGTTTGGAAGACAATGAAATTGGCTAAGTGTTGTCTAGAGCGGGCTTGTGAGGTAGAGAGTTGATTATACTTGTGTAGGGGTTGTTCTAGTGAGAACATGGATTGTATTTTCTTCTTGGATTTATGATTAATGAAATATAGATAGTCGGGTTTTTGAGCAGTTTCTTTCTCTAGAGAAATATTGTGTTATGTGTGGTTGATATTCTTCCTCTTGTTGATTATTGTTTTCATTGATCATTATTGGTTTCCGCCATTAAGAGATTGTCTTGATGATGGATCCCCATTGGGATTCGAAACATTGACAAATATGATTATCGCTGTGGATACTTCGAGATTCAACTTAAAAGTATAGTTCATTCTTGTCTTATGTTTTAACAAATTACATGAGTTGTTGAATCTACAGAAAAATCTACATGGTATCAGAGCTTAAGACAATATACTAGAGGAGATTTCAAGTTTGGGTTTACAGTTGAAATTCGAATTTGCAATTCATACTTTAGGATAGGCAAATGGCTTTCTATGGTTTGAGACTCAAGTATGCCTTGGAAGGAAGCTCGAATTACATAGCCTAGAAGGACGTGATGGATGCAGTGTTGGAGTAAAGTGGCCTCAAGGAATTCATTGATCAAGGCATTCCTAAGCCACCAACATCGAATGCTAATGATCTGGTTGAATGGAATAAGTGTGTGTCAAAGGTGAGGCGGATTATTCTTGAGGGAGTTCGAGACCACATTTTCTCGAGTCTCCATGGAAATGAGACTCTGTATACTATGTGGAAGGAATTGACGAACCTGTTTCAGAATAGCAGTGACCATAGGAAGTTGGCATTGAAGGACAAACTCAGAAAGATCAAGATGGAGAAGGGTGACTCAATTCTGAAATACTTGACCAAGTTCACTCATTTTCGAGATGATCTTGGGAGTGTTGGGATTACGATTTCTGAGGATGATATGGTGAGCCTATCTCTTCTAGGACTCCCCAAGAGTTGGCACATTTATTGGGACTCTATAAATGGGAGCGAGAATTTTTTAGATTGGGAACGACTGTGGTAAGATTTGGTACAGGAAGAGATTCAGAGGAGCACTAGGGAGGGATCATCATCAAAGACTAATGATGAGGAAAATTGTGCCTTAGCAGGTAAGGCAATGAAATGGAAGGAGAAGGTGTCCCATTCCAAATTAGATTCTTGTCATGGAGGCAAGAAGGACATTTCGAAAGTCAAGTGCTTTCATTGTCACGAGCTGGGACATTTTGCTATGAATTTTCCGCTCAAGAATTCCAAGAATAAGTCCTTAGGAGGAGTGGTGGGTGAGGCTCTTGCCTCTCAATTCGAATTGGAATTTACCATCATTACATGCATGGTGTCATCAATGATGGCTAGTGTATTGTACCTAGACAATGGAGCTTCATTCCACATTACTGGCAACAAGGAGCTCTTCAATGACCTAGAGGAGAAGGACCTCCAGATGCATATCGAGATGGGTGATGACGGGAGGTATAGTGCTAATGGATTAGGTATAGTTACATTTAAGAAGGAGTTGGGTGCTCCTCTCACCTTGAGAGATGTTATGTATGTTCCCAGGTTGAAGAACTTGGTATTTGTTTCCATGCTGGAGAATAGAGGCTATGATGTGATATTTAGTACAGGAAAGGCATTCCTTCCTCACATTGCCATAGGACAGGTAAAGATGATAGGGATTCGGGTGAAGAATATCTACAAGTTCAAGGTAGAAGATTGTGTTGCCTTGAGCATGAAAGCATAAAAAATGCAGAGCTGAGACATTTTGGCATAGGAGGTTGGGTCACTTGCATCATGGCACTTTGAAAATCATATAGCAAATTTCTACCAGTCTTCCCAAAGGTATAGTAGAGCAATTTGACACATGCAAAGGGTGTACTTTGGGAAAATTCACCAAAGCTTCCTTTCACGAAAGAGACAATCAAGCACTGACGATTCTAGAGAAAGTCCATTCAAATGTGTGTGGACCATTCTTGACAACATCCACAACCAAACATAGGTATTATTTTATATTTGTTGATGATTTTTCTTGTAAATGTTGGATATTTTTCATGCAAAAGAAAGATCAAACTTTCAAAGTTTTGTGAATTTAAAGCATTGGTCGAGAAAGAGTCTAGTAAGAAGGTTAAAGCTCCGAGGAGTGATAATGGTGGTGAGTATGTCTCAAATGAGTTTAAGAACTTTTGTGCGGCAAAAGGGATTAAATGGGAGTTGACGACACCCCATAACCCACAACAAAATGGGGTGGCTGAAAGGAAGAATAGAAGCATTGTAGGGGAAACACGGGAGATGTTGCATGATCAAGGCCTACCACTACACTTGTGGGCTGAAGCATGCAACACAACTATTTATTTGCAAAATAGAAGCCCACATCGAATTCTTGGGATGAGTACACCAAAGGAGGCTTTCTCAAGGAAGAGACTAGATGTTGATCACTTCAGGATTTTTGGGTCATCGATATATATCCATGTGACCAAATATGCATGGAAGAAGCTTGAGCCAACAACAGAGTTGGGGATATTTATGGGGTACACTGATACACCTCACAACTATCGGGTGTACCTTCCGACCAGCAGGATGACAGTGGTTTGCAGGGATGTCAGATTCGATGAGGAGAAAGCCATGCGATGTTCCCTTGAGAGGGAGCTTCAACTACATGTGGTTGAGGAGATTTTAGCTCCTAAGGTTGAGGAGCCTCAGATTGATGTGGAGCAGTCACATGTAGAGGATCTGGGAGTGGAGACATCCACTCAAGCAGAGTCTTCTAGAGATGGGAGAAAGCACACCAGAGAGGCTGACAAGTTATTGCGGGATGCGAGAGAGAATGTGGGAGCACCCACATCACAGTGTAGGTAGAGGAGGTCACCTCAGAGGTACACTGGATACATGGCTCTTGTGAGCAGATGTGTTGAGACATAACCATCTTCCTTTGAGGAGGTAGTGCATCAACTGGTTTGGGTTGATGCCATGGTGGAGGAGCATGACTCCATTGTTTGTAACAGTGTTTGGGTTGTGGTCCCAAGATCGGTAGACAAGTCAGTGGTGAGCTCCCGATGGCTTTACAAGGTAAAGAAAGTAGTGGGTGGTAGTGTGGAGAAACATAAGGCCAAGTTTATGGCCCTAGGATTTTCTCGGGTAGAGGGGATTGACTATGATGAGACCTTTTCTCTTGTTGCAAAATGGGTTGGAAGATACATCAGATGGATGTAAGGACAACCTTCCTTAATCGAAAGATTGAGGAAGGGGTGTACATTGAGTATCTTGAAGGTTTTTAGATCTTTGACCGTGAGTCGCATGTGTGCTGACTCAAGTGAGCGTTGTATGGGATGAAGCAAGCACCCCTTTGGTACACCAGGATTGATAGCTACTTCACTTGGATGGGCTTCATCGAAAGTGAAGCAGATACGAACCTATACCACATTGTGGTGGAAGGTAAATTGTTGATCATTGTTTTATATGTCGACGATTTGATTTTGACAAGTGATGATAGGTTGATCAAGTCTTGCAAGGAGGATCTTGCAAGAGAGTTCAAAATGAAGGAATTTGGGCTCATGCACTACTTTCTGGGCATGGAAATATGACAAGGTAATGGGGAACTTTTTGTCTCTCAAGGCAAGTATGCCAACGAGATACTGAAAAGGTTTCACATGGAGAGTAGTAAACCCATGGAGACTCCTCTAGTAGGTAAATGGAGGAAGTAGGATGCTACTTTGGGTAAAGTAGTGGAAGCTACCATTTATAGACAGCTTGTGGGTTCACTCATGTATTTGGTGAACACATGACCAGACATGTGTTATGCAGTTAACAAGATTAGTCAAGCAATGGTTAGGCCTACCAAGTTTTATTGGAAGGTGACCAAACATGTGTTGAGATACCTCAAAGGCACTACTCAGTATGGACTGTGGTACAAATGGACAGAGGGAGTGAAGCTTCAAGGCTTCACCGATGAAGATTGGGCAGGGAGTCCATCTAACAGGAAGAGCACATCAGAAGGGATCTGTTATCACTTAAGAAGCAATTTCTAAATTATTCACATCAGTTTGATTGTGAGGGTTAGGTGTTAGTCCGAGTTTAGTCTTTCCATGTTTACTTTAGTATCTAAGTCTTAGTGTCTTAGGAGTCTTGGTAGGATGGTTAAATAAAAGTCAATAGTCCGTTCTCATTCACCATTGGTCCCATAACTTACATAGACTTTCTATATCAAGCTTGTTATAAAGGTTCTTATGTGTTACGAAATACTTTAGGTGTTTTCGTAGCGCAACACAGTTTAGGTGTTTTCGTAGCGCATGACACAGATTTTACACTGGCTGCGCTACGAAATCAGAGATTTGTGCAATCCGTAGCAAACCTTTCTTAGATATCATATCTGTCAAATTCAGTTATGGTTGCATCATCCACTGTCAGCTTATACACTTCGCCTATCATGTCCAATAGCTTATCTTCATCATTAGAGTCGTTAGGTACCTTGGTACGCTCGGATTGCAAATTTCAAGAAGAGCCAAGTATTCACAGTCATAATTATGGTTGTATTCATTTCATGAGAGACAAATCAACAAATGCTAAATTTGAATTCCTTGAATGTCAAGCGAGGCAGTGATCAAAGGTTGAGACAGTGCCAACCTATCAGGTTTTCATTACGCTGAAGTCTCATGGAAGGATCTACATAAAGAAAAGAGCACAGGTCAAGGAGATGTTTGAGGAACGAACCTGAAGGTTTAGACATTATCTTGAAGAACAGAGAAGTTGAGCATGCATTCAAGCAGGTTGGATGTTGGAATTTTTGCGAGAAACTCCAGGGAGGTCATGCACAAATCACTAAGGAATTTGCCTTGAATTTCACAGGGCTAAATTCAAAAGTTGGGGTACTTGAACTACAAATCTCGCCAAAGGTAATATCCACAGTTACTGAGATCCCAAGAGGACAAGAAAAATGGTTTAAAAATTTCAAATTTGATATGATCCCCTGTAAATAATTTCTGAAGCCGGAGTTCATTGACTCATATTTAAACAAGTCTGTGCCTAGAAATTATGCCAAGGACTCATATGCCAATTTGCTTACCTGCATACAGAGGTACCTTACCTGTGAAGGGAGATATAATAAGGTGTATTCATATCATTTCAAGCTTCTGCTGCATTTCACAGGAAAAATATCTCTTGATTTACCTTTCTACTTATTTCGTAGCCTAAGCAAAATGTGTGACAAGGTGCATCTAAGGAAAGAAGCCTGTGAGACCTCACTATTTCACCACGACTTAGTTAAGTTAATCATTCTGCATGAACTCCAAAGAGTAGGTAGAGATTGGCCCACATTCATGTTTATGTCTAGTTTTAAAAATGAAACTGGTCTCAGCCCCCAAGCTATGAAAGCTTCTCCACCAACAACCGGTCATCGTACAGAAACAAGAGCCAAGAGATTCACAAAATTGAAAGCTAGGAAACAAGTAAGGGAGCCCGCTAGATCAATGGTTATCCAAGACACACCCCAACTGTCCCTGAAAGAGAACACTCAGATCGAAGAAGGTAGACGTGAATCATCTATAGGAGAAGTGGTACAGAGAAGAATGACTAGGAGTCAATTAGCAAAGGAAAAAGGCGAGAAGGTGGTTGCTGAGGGAAGCCATGTTTCAAAGGGAAACTTGAATGACTTACTGCAAGCCATTGATATTGAAGAATGTCCCCTGGTTCAAGCAGATTTGATAGAATCAGGTAAAGACAAGACTAAAGGAATCAAAGCTTTGAAAAAGCTCAAGTTTGAGGATCAGGTTGCTCAATTTGTCTTTAAACCAAGAAGACCCATGAAGAGGAATTTCAAACAGATACAGGAGAAACTTCCAGAAGCAGGTGAGACAGAGGAGATTGTAAAAACTCATGACAGACCTGTGACTTCGTTAGAAACATCATCACAGTTGCATAAAGAAGATAGAGGGAAGGCAATTACCCCGCAAGAGGAATATAGTGTTGAAGAATTGAAAAATAAGTTGAGGTCAGCAAATCTTGAAATTTCTAGATTGAAGAAAGCCTCTAGGAAGCATGCAATCAAGGAAGCTCATTTTGACAAAATGAAAGCCCTATGGGAAGACAAAACATTTCAAATACCCGAGGTGGTCGACTGTAATACACAATATTATACCTGGACAGTCCCTGCATTAAAGGAAGCAACATTCATCAGAAAAGTTAATATGAAACTAAGAGCTGGGATCAGAGTTATGAAAAGGCAAATTGAAGATTTGAGGATCCAGCTAAGCCAGCAAGAAAGGTTTCCTTAGCAGGTAAGAATGAGTCCCAAAATTTTGATGGTTTATCGTATTCATTTTTGAATAGATTCAGAGCAGCTGCAAAGGATATCTCAGTATGAAGAGGCGCAAGACAGTAAAATTTTGGTTCAAAGCTGTGTTTTTGTGATTACACAGCAGTTTCGTAGCGCGCTACGAAACTGCTGAAGATGATGCCTAATGCACATCAGTTTCGTAGTGCGCTACGAAATTGTTGTAGCTGCATAATTAAACTCTGCCAACCAATTTTGAACGACCGAGGGGAATTTTTTTCGAAAGAGGAGTTTCAGAAAGGGATCATTCACAAAGTGCAAGCAAACAGCCAGGGCAAAACAAGCGGAAGGAAGTTATGTGAACTTTAAACTTTTTGTTATACAAATGATCACCGCTAGTATTGTAAATGACTTTTCAATCAGCTTTGAAAAGGTTTTGTCATCACACATGAATATGGGAAAGGCTTACATCACATAAAGAACGTGGCACTCCAATAGATTGTTGGGTAATTAAAGAAGATCAACATGGTTAATAGGTTCCGAATACCTTTGAGGAAACCAAAAGGCAGAAAAACAAGGGCAGTTTCTTGCTTCTCAGCAGCAGTAAAGGGATAAGACATTAAGGACCAGTAAGGAGCTTCAAACATCCACCACATTTAAATTGAAGGAGACCACTTGTCAGAGAACGAGATTTGATTGTAATTAATGCTATTACCAGCATGATGTGGAGTTAGACTCCTAATTGTCTTAGGTTTCTAAAACGTATAGTTAGCAGTTTGTTGCATTTAATAATTAGTTAAAGTTTGAATAGGTGTCATGGAAAGCAGAATTCGAGTTCCCCTCATGCTGGAGGAGGAATCTCAGAGCTCTATATATAGCAGAAGAGCTGATGTACAAGGGGTTGGAAAATTATTGAGAAAAGCTCTCATATTTGGCTTTATGCACAGACTCTGTTTTCTAGTAATACAGTATTGGCCTTGCTTCTCAGGAATCATAAAGAATTCAATGTTCTGAATGTATTGTGTTTTCTTGTTCTTATTATCTATAGTATTATGAATGTGTGATCACTTAGAATTCACTTATAGTGCTCTAATTTCCTGCATGCATTTGTAAACTGTGTTGGTCCCCTATGTGTTTGATATGTTCTATATATGTTGGATTCTGAATGCCTTGACTTCTATGCAAAGCTAACTCTACTGTCAATACTAAAGCATATCTAACTCCATAAGGCCAATGGATACTTTCTAATTGTGTTTCAACCACTTACATTTTACATTTGTTTCACAAGAGTTAGCCATCTTATTTATAATCATAAAATCATTAATCCCTTGAGAGAGCCCTCTCAGGTTGGGGAGGCTAAGCCTCAGCCTAAAGTTGGTTTGAAATAGTTACTTGAAGTCTACCTGATCATAGCAGCCTATCAGGGTCAAATTTTGAGAAAACAGGATCTTCAGTATGGTTCAGCAATTGTTTCTTAATACAACAAGAAACAAAGATTGGTTGCACTCAGTTCAGCAAAGGCAGAGTACATGGCTGCAAGTCAAGCAGCATGTGAGGCCATCTGGATGAGGAAGATTCTAGTTGGCTTGTTTGGTCAATAGATGAATATAATAGTGATTTACTGTGATAATCAAAGTTTTATCAAACTCTCTGAAAATCTAGTTTTTCATGATTGTTCCAAGTATATTGATATACAATATCATCATATTTGAGATTGTGTATTGAGGCAGATTATGTTGTTGGAGTACATTCCCATAGAGGAGTAGGACGCTGACATTTTGACAAAGGCATTGTTAAGATGTAAATTTTAGTTTCACAAAGACAGGATCGGGGTAGCTGATAACCTATTTCTTATTGAGAGGGAATGTTGAGAAGTGGCAACAAGAAATTCCAGTTTAATTTGTCCTTGAATTAAATTGTGAAATAAAATCGAATTCTATTCTCATAGCAACTTGTAAATAGTTAATTAAGTTTAACTGATTTAATTAACTTAGGAATTTTGAGTTGGAAGCCTTTCTATAGTCATGTATGTGTTATTCCTAAATTTTAGGGGTCCAAGTTGAGTTTATTTGAGTTGTAATTAGATAAATCAGTTTGAGTGAGTTATGGTCAGTTAAACTAGTTCTAACTTTTGGAGGAACTAGTAGAGGTCTAGTAGTGAGTTGGTGCATCCTTAGTGCTACTCCAGCTAATTGGAGATTCACTCAAGAGAAACTCATGCACACTAGTTTAGTGAAAGACCCAGTTGAGTCTAGAGTGCAGGGACAATGTACTATTAGTTGTATGATTTCCCAAGTTGTACAGATCATGCATGCAATCAATTATGGACCTAATTTTGAATTGCGTAGTTTTGGAAGAAGGATTTCCAAATTAAATATTGGTTGATCCTCTTAGGAATTGCGCAAAGAAGGGGATTGGTAGGTAGAATAATTGGCTAAGTGTGTTCTAGAGCGGGCTTGCGAGGCAGAGAGTTGATTATACTTGTGCAGGGATTGTTCTAGTGAGATCAAACATTGTATTTTCTTCTTGTATTTCTGATTAATGCAATATAGAGAGTCGGGGTTGTTAGGGTCAGTCTTGTCAGTCCTCCGTCAGAGATCAAAACTCTTTCTGCATCTCATTTTTAGGTGTCTCGCTCCATTCACTCAGCTGCATTCCGCTAGAGGCATGTCATAATCTGACGGAAGGGTGTTGTCAGTTCATTCCCCTCATGTCTTGTAGCTGCTGGCTTAGGTCTTTTCATCAAAGTTATTAAAATCCATGACAGTAAATGTTTGATATTTTAATGGAAAAGACTCATTTCAGTCATTAGGTCTAGGTTTTGCAAATTGTTGTTCTCAAAGTGCTTCAATAATACTTGTAGGCCAGAGGAAGGTTCAATAATTCACTCAAATGATGTTTTTGAGCAAGAAAAGATGAATTTTGGAAACCTGAGAGAGGTTTTTGTCCATAATAGGCCAAGGAAGAAAAACCTCCTTCATTGTTTACACAGGTGTCATGGTTTTAGAGAAATTCCAAAAATACAATTGCCTCGGGAGAATTGATGCACCTCTAAAGTGACCTTGGGAAAATCAAGTTTTCTCCTAGCTTGGTTAGCCAAATGACTTTATTGATGAGTAAAATGATAACTATACACAAATATATTTCCAATGAGCTATCATGAGCTCAATTTGGAGTGGAGGAACACCTTCAAAAGTTGACCGCAACAGCACTCTGCCTTGAGGCAGCCTCACTGGGCACATTTTGACCAGTCTTGGGATATTTGATTTTTGATAGGGAAAGTGAACTCATAATTGAAAAATTATAGTTATTTTATAAATTAGACTCAAATACCTTTCCAACGAGCTATCCTGCATCCAATTTGGACACCGGGAAGGCCTCCAAAAGTCTCCTGCCAAAAACGATATGCACAGGCTCTATGCGCCACGCCACTGGCGCGACGTTTATGCTAGGTAGCTCTAAATGGAAAAAAAAATTATATTTTTGGATTCATCATGAAAAATCATGACTACTGGTGCATGGCCAAGAAGTTTAGGCAAGTTTTGAGTCCTCAGGAGGTCAAAAACACTCACCAAATGACCTTTCTGCCCCTATTTTGACACACAGGAAGCAGTCTTGGGAGATTGAGGTTTTGGAGAGGCAAATGGGCACCAAATTCAGAAATTCCATTTGGGTTGGAAAGTAGACTCAAAGAAATTTCCAATGAGCTATTCTACGCCCAAGTTGGACACCGAGAAGGCCTCCAAAAGTCCCCCGCAAAAAGTGCCACGCACAGGCTCTATGCGTCGCGCACGTGGCGCGCGCTTATGCTAGGGAGCTCTAAATTGCAAAAAAAATATATTTTTGGATTCGGCATGAAAAATCATGAATGATGGTACATGGCTGAGAAATTTGGACAAGTTTCGAGTCCCCAGACCTCTCCATCTGTCGTTTGGGTGGAAAATGCAACACTGGCAAACGGTTGGCTCTTCAACTTCAGTTCCTTAATGATGATTGAACGACTCCCTATCTTCATCGATTTGCTTTCCCACTTCTGAGGTTATTTATGGTATTTAAAATCATTTTTAATGGGTTGGAATTTCTGGGAGCAGTGTGGAGAAAAAACACAACATTCTCATTGTACAGTTTTGGCTTGGAGATTAATAGAATGATGCAGCTCTGATTCATGAGATCCTTGTGGTGTGAGTTTAGCAATGTGTTTTTCTTTCTATGTTTCATATGTATTCTGTTATGTTTACCATCCATTCATAATCATTTTTGGTTGAATTATCTTAAGTAGAAGAGGTAGAATTCAGTTTATGCTCTGCCTTGTAAAGCATTCATATTTTGTGTATTTTTCTTCTGTCTGAAAAGGATTCATGCGTATGCCCTTTTTAGCTTTTCTCAACAGTCTTTCCACTCCATTTTATTTAAATCTGATTGCTAAATCTCTCGCCTATCTTGCCTCACGAAATATTCTGTGTCATTGATTTAATTTCCCAGCTCATGCGGTCCTTTGGTCCCACACAGCCCAGAAAATTCAGTCAGTCAAAAATTGCCTCTTGTTCCATATCTATTTACTAGCCTAAAATCAGTATTCATTTTAAGTCATCTCAGACCATATTGTTTATGCTTCACTGAGTGTGACCAGGAGAGAGCCCTCTCCTGTTCTGGTAGGGCTAGCTACCAGACTGAATGTGGTTTGTGGTTACCCTGAATTTCGCCTTCCTTCAGCCTAAGGCAGATTTAGGCGCTAACATAGTGGCGACTCCACTGGGGAAAAAATGGTTTGCTTGAAGATTGTTCTGCCCCAGTACATCTATCAAGCTCAGATATGATGGTTGATGGTGAACAACGATCAAACATAAGAAGATGGCTGAAATCATCCACCTGGCGACTCATTTCATTGAAGAATCCAGCAACCGGTGCTTCATGGTGACTCCACTACAGAGGGATCAATAGCTTTGAGATTTTTTAAAATGGAGCGGATTGCAAGAAGATACGCTCCCATGAGCCGAGATCACATCCCAAGTTTTCCAAATAAAATTCCGAAGGTAGATTGGTCAAGGAATCTGCCTACGTTTAAAGATGATGGTAAGAAGGACGCTGCTTTACGTCTAGTTCGATTTCACATGCATATTCGCAAGTTTAAGGTTGATTTTCCTGAAGATTGTTAATGAAGATTTCCTGGCCTCTTAGAAGTGAAGCCAATTTGGTATGAAGTTTGCCGCCTGCTTGTATTTACTGTTTAAAGATTTTCATGCCATGTTCTTTGAGAAGTATGAAGACTCTTATCCAGCATTAAATTTAGTTCATGACTATTGCAAATATGTTGATGGTTTTATTGAAAGCCTTGAAAAATATTATGAAGATGATAATTTCATGGATGAAGAGATCATGGAAGCCCTGTGTGAAAACCCATTTCAGCAGCATGAAGATGAGTAGGAAAATTTGCAGCATGATCAAGATTTTAGTACGGTGGAAGATGAAGGAGTTTTGCCTCTTGATAGTCTACATGAATTACATGAAATGGATCAGCAGTATGAGGAAAATTTATATACTCCTTCACTTGAAATCAATGAAGACAATCAATGTTTGAGCAGAAGAAAACAAAAAATATTATCTCCTCTGTCTGAAGATGAGATAGATCAACTCTTGAACAGTCATGTTCCAGCTCAAGTTAACGCAAATCTGCAATGTGCACATGGTCAAGAAGGTGATGGTAGAACTTCTTCCTTTTCTGAAAAGGATGATAGTCCTGTAAGCAGCTTTATAGATCAGCAGGCTGAAGATTTCCATATGGCTGGAAATGATGGAAGAAGAAGTTTTATTTCAGATCTGGTGGAAATAAAAGACGATATGCAAGAAAATGATGTTCCAATCTCAGATAATGGGGATGATAAATCAGATCGAGAGATAGATGGTGATGAGGAAAAAAGAGAGTTGCATGGTTGAGGCTGCCTCAAATGGAGAAAATAGAGTTACAGACCTAACTGACCTTATCTTACCAAAACTAGATCTTCATGAGGAGGTAGCTCATTCCCTCTATGAACAGCAAGATGAGATCTTTATTCAAGTAAGTGAAAAAGCTCTGGGTGAATTTATGGTAGATGATATAAATGATTGTGTTAGGTTTCAAGAATCATTTGAGGTTTCTTTTCTCATGATTGATGAATGCAAAGACAATTTGGCTATCATATCATATGAAGATGACCTACAATATATTCAGACTTCAGCAAATCAGATCATTCAGGATTCCCTTTTAGATTTTTCTTCATCTGTCTCATGTTTTGAAATGTTCTTTGAAGAGGAAATCTTCTCATCTATTTGTTCAGAATTTTTTGAGGGCCAGGAGCATACTCTTATTTATGAAAAGAGATCAACCTCACAAGAAAAGGACACCTTATTTCTTCAGCAGGAGGAAAATCTTCATGTTTTTCATGATCCAATGGCAAATCTGTTGCAGTTAGCAGTGAAGGTGATTATTGCAGTATTCAGTGATGAAGGAGATCATGGTCAACTATGTTTTTGGATGCCCAGTTACCAGTATCTGTTGTTGACCAGGAGATCTAATCAGGAGAATCAATCAAGAAGGCATCTGCTTGATTGGTTATATTGGAAAACACATTACACATGATTGTACATATTGCATTAATATGCAGGTGGCTGTCATCATAATTTGAAACCCTGGAATCTTGATGGACTGCTGCCATTGAATAAGTTTTGTCAGTTCTTGTTTTAGTTAAGTCAGTCATGAGTCATTTCCTTTTACATTGAGTCAGTTTTTTCAGTAATCTTGGTTTCATAATTAATGTCGGTTTAAGTCAAGTTCCACTTAATAAATGTGTCAAAGTCTTGTGTTCTTTATCGAAATAATGACTCCATAGCCCAATGGACGAAGGCACTGTCTGCTCACCCAAAGATCTGCAGTTCTTGGAACCTCCAAGGAGCTGGAGCTACCATCCCCCATTGGAGCCAATGTTAGAGTTAGTCTTGTCAGTCCTCTGTCAGAGATCAAAACTCTTTTTGCGTCTCATTTTAGGTGTCTCGCTCGATTAACTCAGCTGCATTCTGCTAGAGGCATGCCATAATCTGACGGAAGGGTCTTGTCAGTTCATTCCCCTCATGTATTGTACCTGCTGGCTTAGGTCTTTTCATCAAAGTTATTAAAATTCATGACATTCAATGTTTGATCTTTTAATGGACAAGACTCATTTCAGTCATTAGGTCCAGGGTTTGCAAATTGTTGTTCTCAAAGTGCTTGAATAATACTTGTAGGTCAGAGGAAGGTTCAATAATTCACTCAAATGATGTTTCTGAGCAAGAAAAGATGAATTTTGGAAAAATAATAGAGGTTTTCGTCCAAAATAGGCCAAGGAAGGAAACCCTCCTTCACTTTTTACATAGGTGTCATGGTTTTAGAGAAATACAAAAAATACAATTGCCTCGGGAGAATTGATGCACCTCTAAAGTGACCTTGGGAAAATCAAGTTTTCTCCTAGCTCGGTTAGCCAAATTACTTGCTTGATGAGTAAAATGATAACTAGACACAAATATATTTCCAATGAGCTATCATGAGCTTGATTTGGAGTGGAGGAACACCTTCCAAAGTTGACCGCAACATCACTCTGCCTTGAGGCAGCCTCACTGGGCACATTTTGACCAGTGTTGGAAGATTTGATTTTTGACAGGGCACATGAACTCCAAATTGAAAAATTCTAGTTTGGTTGGAAATTCGACTCAAATATCTTTCCAACAAGCTATCCTGCGCCCAATTTGGACACCGGGAAGGCCTCCAAAAGTCTCCTACAAAAAACGTTATGCACAGGCTCTATGCGCCGCGCCACTGGCGCGGCGCTTATGCTAGGGAGCTCTAAATGGAAAAAAATTTATATTTTTGGATTCATCATGAAAAATCATGACTATTGGTGCATGGCCAAGAATTTTGGGCAAGTTTTGAGTGCTCAGGAGGTCAAAAACACTCACCAAATGACCGTTTTGCCCCTATTTTGACACACAGGAAGCAGTCTTGGGAGATTGAGGTTTTGGAGAAGCAAATGGGCACCAAATTAAGAAATTACACTTGGGTTGGAAAGTAGACTCAAATACCTTTCCAACGAGCTATTCTATGCCCAATTTGGACACCGGGAAGGCCTCCAAAAGTCCCTCGTAAAAAAGCGCCACGCACAGGCTCTATGAGCCGCGCACATGGCGCGCGCTTATGCTAGGGAGCTCTAAATTGCAAAAAAATTATATTTTTGGATTCGGCATGAAAAATCATGAATGATGGTACATGGCCAAGAAATTTGGACAAGTTTTGAGTCCCCAGACCTCTCCATCTGTCGTTTGGGTGGAAAATGCAACACTGGCAAATAGTTGGCTCTTCGACTTCAGTTCCTTAATGATGATTGAACGACTCCTTGTCTTCATCGATTTGCTTTCCCACTTCTGAGGTTATTTATGGTATTGAAAATCATTTGTAATGGGTTGGAATTTCTGGGATCAGTGTGGAGAAAAAACACAGCATTCTCATTGTACAGTTTTGGCTTGGAGATTAATAGAATGATGCAGCTTTGATTCATGAGATCTTTGTGGTGTGAGTTTAGCAATGTGTTTTTCTTTCTATTTTTCATATGTATTCTGTTATGTTTACCATCCATTCATAATCATTTTTGGTTGAATGCTCTTAAGTAGAAGAGGTAGAATTCAGTTTATGCTCTGCCTTGTAAAGCATTCATATTTTGTGTATTTTTCTTCTGTCTGAAAAGGATTCATGCGTATGCCCTTTTTAGCTTTTCTCAACAGTCTTTCCACTCCATTTTATTTAAATCTGATTGCTAAATCTCTCACCTATCTTGCCTCACGAAATATTCTGTGTCATTGATTTAATTTCCCAGCTCATGCGGTCCTTTGGTCCCACACAGCCTAGAAAAATTCAGTCAGTCAAAAAATTGCCTCTTGTTCCATATCTATTTACTAGCCTAAAATCAGTATTCATTTTAAGTCATCTGAGACCATATTGTTTATGCTTCACTGAGTGTGACCCGGAGAGAGCCCTCTCCTATTCTGGTAGGGCTAGCTACCAGACTGAGCGTGCTTTGTGGTTACCTTGAATTTCACCTTCCTTCAGCCTAAGGCATATTTAGGCGCTAACAGGGGTTTTAAGCAGTTGCTTTCCCCAGAGAAATATTGTGTTATGTGTAATTAATATTCTTCGTCTTCCTCTTGCTGATTATTGTTTCCATCGATCATTGTTGGTTTCCACTATTAAGAGAAGAGTAGATTCTTGTCTTGTGTTTTAGAAAATTACATGAGTTGTTGAATCTATAGAAAAATCTACATTAATTAAGCCAACTAAGTCAAATTAACTTAGTTAACTATTGCAAGCTGCCATGAGATGTGGAATTACAATTTTATTCCCAATTTAATTTAGAGACACATTAAATTAGGATTTTCTTTCTTGATGTTATTTTTAACATTTCTTGTTTCTATTTTCAACAAGAAGCCTATATAAAATTAATGTAACAAAGGGAGTAGGAGCTTCCCAAAAAATTGTAGATTGCAAAATAGCAAAGAGGTTGGAGCCTCCAAAATCTAATGTAATAAAGGAAGTAGGAGCCTTTCTTTGCATCACAACAACAACAAAGTCATAGTTTTTTCCTTTATGGGTTTCCACTTATATCTGGTTTCCACATGTGTTGCTTTTGTGTGTTGATTCTTATGTTGTAGGTGAATATTGTTGAAATATTAAATTTTTTGTTCATATAATGTTATGTTGCTCATTTAATAGTTTGGATAGATATCGCAAAGAAAGTAAATAAAAAATTGATGTCCATGAATGCACTATAATGATTAGCCCACCCTCTCAGTATAGTCAAGGTTCCAACAAGAGGGTGATTATGAGTAGCCTTCATCACAAGGAAGAGAAGGAGATCACAAAACTTTTCCATATCAAGATCCAGGTCAAGAAGACTAAGGTAGATCCCCTATTCAATTCTAGTTTGCAAGCCAATCTCATAGTAGCTAATCTAGTCAACAAGCTTGGGTTGGAGGTTCATGATCATCCAAGCCCATACATGTAGAGGTGAATGAACAAGGATGAATAAATCAAGGTCAAGAAATAGTGTAAGATAAATTATTGTCTTTGTAGAGTTTACTAATGAAGTCAAGATAGACTTAGTACCCCTTGATGTGTGTGGTGTAATGTTTAGAACTCGCTACATGTATATGAGGGATGTGATATTCACGTAGAGAACAAACTAGTATTGCATGATCAATGATGGGAAATCCCATATCATTATGCACATTAAGGTAAATTGAATATCGCATTGGTAAGTGGCAACCAAGCTAAGAATTTGATTAGATCCACTAAGAAATATGTGTTACTTTTTTTAAGAGAGAATTGATCAGTTTATGAATCAATAAGGGCAAAGGCATCCTTGAAGGGACGTACTAAAGAGAAAAAACAATAGTTAGAGGAGTTTCTATTGTGTTAGTCTATGGTTTATCTTACCGATCACCAAGTCATGTTGCGATCTTAAATTGTATTGTTCATTTAGGATACTAGTAATATATCTTCAAATGGTGACTAACTAAGTTAAGATTTCCAAGCCTAGTCAATCATGTAAGGTGTTAGTATCTAAAGAAAATATTTCTATGAGGTGGCATCACCCAATGTACTATATATTTGTAGAATTGGTGTGAATATAATATGATATGGAAAATTATCCTTTTTTGCCACATTGTTGTTCATGTGTTGTGTTCCATTTCTTAACATTGTATTAGAGCCCCATTGTTCTTAATGGTTTGATGTATCCATTGTAGTTTTCTATGGAAGGTGAGGAATTCAAATTCTATGGTAATGTTTCATATGAGACCATTGATAAACAAATGAAGAAGATATATGGTGCAAAAGAGATAACTAGCATTAAAAAGGCATGCAATAGAGGAAGGACATCACTGAAGAGGAAATTCATTGATTTTGGAGCATGGTTGGTAAAATTCAGATTTATATTTCAATATTTATCCAGTTTGAATGATTTCAATTGTGTTGGAAACTAGATTCAAATATGCACCAAAGGATATTTTTTTATTTTCAATATTCATCTCTAATTTTATGATATTCATCCTATAAGAACCAGATTTTGTATAATCACTAAGTATGTCGCCATTAAAATGAAAATTGCAACCATTATATAAAACTAAATTGAACATACAATATAGTGTTGGAAAATATTTTATATATTTATCAAATCTCTCTCAAGATTGACCGGAAAAAATAGTGTTTAAAAAGAATATCTAGTTGAAATAATTTACCAAAGAGGAAAAACATATACAACTAGTTAAAAATGTTTTTTTATCATAGTAGAAGCTATCATTTTACAATATACCAATTGCAAATAAAACATCATGTTTTTTTAGTGAAGTGGGTATCTTTATTTTTTTATTACATTCTTGAATAGTGAGATTGCTCTCAACAATATAGTCAGTAATGGCCAAACTTTATCGATAATCGACTACCAATACCCAATTTTTCCCTAAATCTACACAAGCAATCTATTTCTTCAGTCAACAAACTGACCTCACATATCCCCAACAAATCTATGATTCATAATTATCCCAATGTCCCCTCTTCAAAAATCAAGTAATATGATTGCATATAGAGTGACCCATCCAATCCATCCAATCCATTTAAAAAGAGTGGTCTGAATCATGGGTCAATGTATGGACTAATGAATTTGACCGGCATTTTCATTTAATGATTTACACATGTCCTTGTGCTAAAAAATCTCCCATGATGAAGAAACAATTTAACCAGTGCCTTGCAACTTCATTACGATGTAAGTTAATACTTTGCTAAATTACGAAGTACATACATTCCAAGATCTTATATGGTGTGTACATGTTCCAACAATCTCCTTGTTTTTTTTACTATTAACATGTGTTATGTAACGACGAAAAGAGTGACAAATAACTTTATGAATTTCACTCACTGAAAAACCCAAGTAAAATCTCTTTCAAAAGAGTGATGTGGAGATATTTATAACTAGCAATTGCAACATATGTTGCAAAGGAAACGCCGTAAGACATAAATTGGGGAAGAATCATGATATAAAAATCCATTATGTAGCTGCATACTTTGTCATTAATTTGTTCTCTTAGATTCGATGACATAAAAATCCATTATGTAGGTGCATACTTTGTCATTAATTTGTTCTCTTAGATTCGATGGCCCAAGAATTGCTGAAAATCCATAATTTTATTAGGTGGGTGGGAAATGTGAACTTCCTCTTCCAAAATAAGAGGTTCATAGGGCTTGAGATGATTAACATTAACCACATTGTGGAGGCAAAGCTAGCAAGGCAAATCTAAATGGCATGAATTCACACAAACTTTCCTACCTGCTTCAGAATAGTACAGGGGCCATAGTAGATGGGCTTGAGGTTATGATGTCACTTACCCTTAAAACAAAGTTTATCTACATAAAATTAGGCTCAATCACCTATGTAAAATTGTATAGATAGTTGATGTCTTTTATGGAGTTATTTGTAGCAAGGCGAGGGAGTGTGAAGAGCATCAGATACTTGGGAATGAATGTGATCCAATTTCTGAACAAAGGAGGATGCCCCGTGCTACGTCTTGCATTGGTGATGGGAGACCACTCGAGGAAGAGAGTTGGGAAGCTTGTATGGTGCCAACCACTCGTAACCATAACAACCTGATTATCGCTGTGTTGTAGGACATGCAAATAAGAATTGCACTGTTTATTTTTGGTGTAGTGAACACAAAGGGCTTGTAACAGGCTGCAATTTATTACTTAGGTCTGAACATTTGGCTTTTGTTCTAGAGTGATTTATAGCAAGTCTAGAGGGTGTGAAGATCGTAAAATACTTGGGAATGGACACAAGACAATTTCTAAACAAAGAAGGATGTTGTGTGTTACTTAGGTCTGAACATTTGAAC